>JAQZBX010010678.1:0-14064 GCA_029593785.1 Cabassous unicinctus
GGGCCTCTCATATGGTAAACGGGTGCTCTATCCATTGCGCCACACCCGCTTCCTGCCGTGAGGTTGCTGCATCAGCCGGCGTGCCCTCACAAGGAGGCCTCGGGACGCGAACCCGGGCCTCCCATATGGTAAACGGGGGCTCTATCCACTGAGCCACACCCGCCTCCCATCAACACTGTATTTTTAATGTGACTTTTTACACTTTAAAAATACATCTGCCTTGTTTCTAGGTAGAGAACATATTTCATTTCATAGATTCTCCCCAACAAATATTGGAATATTGGCAAAATAGATTCTATCAGATTTTTAAAAAAATAAAAAATAAAAAAGGAACACACAGCCTGATTCCTTCAATACATTCAAGAACACATGAAAGATACTAAGAACACAATATATTAGAGACACTCCATGAATTCTTGGAATTCAAACAATTAAAGAAACTAGGAAGAATACTTTAAATTTACAGACAGAATCATAGAGACTGAGGATGGACATATTTGCCATCCTGTAGTATAAATCAAAGGTCTCTTAAATTTCCACCAGTGGGTACATGGGAACTCTATATTTTATACATGATTTTTCTGTAAAACTACAAATTCTCTAATTAAATTTTAGAAATCCAACAGCAAAAGCTTCGAGGTGTGTTCCTCAGTCTTTCTCAGCTCTGTTTTTCCCAACACACCTACTGCGATTGAATTCTAACACTCTCCCACAAAGCTTATGTGTTTCCTAATCCTCTTCCTTGGGACCCCTCTATTTCCTAGTTAGCACTCCCTTCACTTCAGGTTATATACAGTGAAAGATGTCTTATCACACCTCAAAGATCTGTTGAAGAAGCAAAATTTGAAAACCTGATTAAGAGGAAGTTCAGAATTATCTTAGAAAATAAGTATATTAGAAGAAACTTTACTCAAAAGGAATTTATCTCTAAGCTATAAGTCAAGGACAACCAGACACATTCATAGAGAAAATCTGGGAAGCACACTAGGAAAAAGAGAAACAACTGACTCCTTGTTAGAAATATGGAAGATCACATGAGTTTATATGACATTTAGCTAAAAAGGTGCCTCAAAAGCAAGCACTACTTCTAAATGTTAGTTAAAGGGGTATAACAGATTATAAACAAGAGAAAAACATTGAAAAGAAATAGGAGATAATGAAAGAGTATAAGCATTATACTTTGTAAACCTACCGAAAATCAATATCCAATAAAAGGCTTTTAATGTTCGACTTCTTGTCACCTGATGTGTTCAATCTGATCAACTCATGCAACCTAAAGCAATTGGTGAAAGCGAACCTAATAAGAAATTACAAATATCACAGACAATAGCAACAAAAAACACACTCATCAATGTTCTTCTGATATTTCTGATATTTTAATAAAACATTGAAGAGAATTTGGCATGTATGACCAAGTTTTCTGTTTTGCAAATATTTTTAAAAGAGGGTAGAACTTATCTGAAACTGAGAAGTGTCAAATTTTAAACAATTTCCTATCATACACCAGAAATATATAAAGACTCCTCTCAAATGACATACATGTCGCAAACTCCTTAAGTAGAGGGACCATGCTTTATACTTCCTTTGTATTCTAAACAATTAATGCTGTACCCTGCACATAGTCAATGACTTCTTGATAAAATTTCCGTACAGTTTAAATAATGGCAATAAGAGAATTAAAAAAAGATCATTTAACATACCTTGGTGTTCCAACACATAGTATTCTTGTGAATCCCAGGGAAGATAGCAGGTCTATTAAGAACTGACAGCTCCTATCAGCAAACAAGTACTGAGCATGTGTCTTCTTATTTTCCAGAGGATAAAGGAGTTGACTGGGCCTTTTTAACTGGGTGGCAGAAACTTCACCCACCATATGATGCTCACGATGCTTCCCCCAGTCATCTGGTAAAAGCAACTGCTGACATCTTTGACAAAACTTTCTCTGAGATAAGGGCAACTCAATAAACTTCAAGTACCTTCAAGACACAATAAAGTACAAAGTAGTATATTTTAAGTTTGTTGTTTTAAAAGCAACATATTTTGCTACTTTTATTATTCAAAAACTATTTCTACTTGTAAAAAATATTGAGTAAAGTGAAAGTGAAAAAAAACCTGTGGAATGTTGGTTAGAATTTATGTCTGGCTGCCTACCTTCAAAGTGAAAAAGAATCAGCAGTATCATAAGAATTGAGATGTTCCAATTTAGTCACTGAATAAAGATCAATATCCATTTAAAATGTGAAAATAATATATAACTCAAGCAAGCCGTAATGGAAACTACTATCTAGTTTAAATTTATTGACAAATCCATGTTTTCTAACTTTGAAGTGTTAAACAGTCTGGCTCATGTGACAGTCATTTTAAAATGAGAAATTAAGAGCATTCTTCAAGTTCTTATGCCATACTTAGCAAGAAAAATTACTTCCTAAAAGAAAAGACGTTCCTACAAAGCTCCTCTATTCTTAGCAGTACTGATTGAGGCAGTTATCAGAAGCTCAAACAACCCCCCAAAACAGCAAGACAATATTCAAAGCCTTTAAAAAGACTGTTAGATACCTCATTTCATCTCTTTCAAGTAACTCTTATATCTGATTTCAAAGTCACAGTTTTTTTCTTTCATTATATTAAAGATGACTAACGAGAGAAAATAATCATGGTTAGTGGGTTTTAAAAGTTATTTTTGTATATGGTGATAGACAGAGGTTGTGAAATCAGAATAAGAAAATGCAAGAAAAATAAGATTATTGAGGCCTATAGAGAGTCTGAAATGTCTAAATCCAAACAGTACTTTAAAAGAATTCTTAAAGCTTGAGAAGAATCATATGGCTTCAATGGAACTAAACACGGAAACTGAACTTAGCATAGAAATCATAGAGATTTTTAAAACTTTTTGTATCTAAGCACAATTTCACCTCAAAGTATCCAAGGCAGTGACAAATATGTATTCTGAATGTCTGCAGAAAAAAATAAATTATCATGCCAGTAATTTAAAAGTTTCTATTCATATGATAACTCTTCTTTTGACAGCCTTATCCATGACTAGAAAGAAAAATAGAGAGATTAAAAGGAACTGCTTAATAAGTCAAAGTAAGAATACCAGTAGAGAAAAGGGCCCCTAAAACATGAAATGCAAGTGGTAAGAACCACTAGACATTGTTCAGCAACAGAACCACTGCATTTACGACTGTGTCTTTCATTATAAAATGTTAAGCATCGAAGGCATCCACATCCAGCCATGACAGAGTAACACAGACCAGATTTACCGTCCTGTCTTAAAAATTTTTAAACAGACATAACAGATGAAACAACAGTTTTCAGATACTGGACAACTGGTGGTCCAAAACAGTGAAACCTGAGACAAGGGAAAGGTGAGGTAAAGCATACAACGGCCCAGGCTACTGCCTGTAGGGAGATGGCAACCAAGGGAGGCAGAACCCACACAGAGCTTGGCGAGCTCACTGAGTCCAAGAGACAGAGGTGAGAACTCGGGGAGGCTTACAAAGCTACAACTTACAGGGCAGAGAATGGAGAAAATACATGGGGTGCATGGGATACGAGGGAGGTGAGAGCTGCATACAAAGAGAAAGAAAGCAGGAGCGCCAACATCTGCTGACAATTCCCCTCAAGCCTTCAGCACTGATCAGCACAGGCTTGTGAAGAAATTACCCAAGGCCAGGGAAACATCCATTGGAAAGGAGTAACCGCTGAGGTTCACGAAGGGCCCAGAATCGTTTGTCTTTTGACAAACCAGAGTGGAACAGAGTGGAAAAAAGCCTCTTAATACACAAAAAAAGCATTAGGATCCTGTGGTGCCCTGGCTGCCCCCACCCCCCACCTCTTATCAGCTAAGCGGGGAACTGGCCTGCGCCCCCAGGGCAGATCCCTGGTCCAGGGGAGCAGAGTAACCCTCCTTCCTGCACACCCTGGGAGCATGTATGCCTGGCCCAGTCTGTGTGGTCATGCCCTGAGGGACCTGCTGTCTGAACCTGCCCTGTGTGCAGAAGGCAGTGCACAGAGCTCTCCTGCAGCTGTGCTGCCTGGGGCAAGAGACTGCTGCCTGGAGGACATATAGTGCAGTGCCCAGGACTGGGACTGGGGCCCTAAAAATCTGCTTCCTGGGTTAAGAGGGGACATTCCTATCTACTTAAAGGGGAATTCCTAGCACCATAGGTGCATGCTTAAGACAAGACTGCTAGTGCAGAGCACTTTTGCCTGAAGCTATTCTCTAAACTCACTGTATGGATAAGCCCTAAAGAAGAATGCTCTCACAGGTCAAACTGCAAAGACTGGGAAAAGTATTTTCTTTGCCTTGTTTTCTTCTTCTTCTTCTTTTTTTTGGTTAGCTCCTGACATTTAAGGAAAGCTCTGTCATACACTACCTGGATACAAGCTTAAGGAACAGGCACCTCAGAATCTAAACACCAGTGACAACACATTAAAATATCAAAACGTCCAGGTTTCAACAAAAGATTATAAGACACACAAAGAAACAGGAAGTGATGGTCCAGGCAAAGGAGAAGACTAAGTATTAGAAACCATCAATGAGGAGGACCAGACTTGGGACATACCAGACAAAATCTTTAAAAGAATGTTCATTAAAAAAAAAAAAAGAATGGTCATAAATATGCTTACAGAGCTAAAGGAAAACTTGGACAAAACTGATGACAAAAGCAGGGACAGGAGTAACATGCTTTGAAGATAGAAGAGGAGGCCACAAACCAAGGAATGCAGGTGGTCTCTAGAAGCAGGAAAAGGCAAGGAAATTAATTCTCCCCTCAGAGGACACAGAAGGAACCAGCCATGTCAACACCTTGCTTGACACTCTGTGAGACTGATTTTGGAATTTTGATCCCCAGAATTGTAAGAGAATAAATGTTTTGTTTTAAGCCACCAAATTACAATAGCAAGGGGAAACTAATGCAAGTGCCAAGGTAATTCAACAGGGGAAGGATAGTATTTTCAACAAATGGTGTTGGAAAAGTCTGAAAGCCACATGCAAAGAAATGAACCTTAACTTTTACCTCACGCTATATTCAAAAACTATATTCAGGGAAGCGAATGTAGCTCAACCAGTTGAGCCTACCATTGGGAGGTCCCAGATTCGGGTCCCAGTGCCTCCTAAAGAAGACAAGCAGATGCCCACACCCGCCACAACGAGCTAGACACCCACACCTGCTGCAACGAGAGCTAGATGCTGCACCCCATCGCAACAAGAGCTAGATGCCACACCCTGCCGCAACAAGCAGATGCCTAAAGCGAGGAGATGCCACAGGCCAGAGGATGCCACAGCCCGTGGGGAGCGGATATGGCATTTACCTCCCATATGGAAGGTCCCAGGTTCGTTTCCCGGTGCCTCCTGGAGAAGGTGAGCAAACAATGAACAGACAGAGGAGAGAACTTGGCGGGGGTGGGGGGATATGCAAAAAAATATATATATATTTTTTAAACTAATTCAAAATGGATCACAGATCTAAATTTAAGAGCTAAAACTATACAACTTGTAGTAGGAAAATATATAGGAGAAAATAGTAATGACTTGCATTTGGCAAGTATTTCTATAATAGGACACAAAAACACAAAGGATAAAAGAAAAAGATCAATAAAATTGGCTTCATCAAAGTTAAAACACTTTTTTTTAAACTAGAGAAGTTGTGGGTTTACAGAATAACCATACATAAAACACAGGATTCCCATATACCATCCTGTTATTAACACATTGCATTGTTGTAGTACATTTGTTACAATTGATAAAAGCACATTTTTAAGATTGTACTATTAACTATAGTCCATGGTTTAATGTAGGGTTCACTGTGTAATGCAGTTCCAAGGTGTTTTTTTTTATTTTTTATTCTATTGTCATATATATAACCTAACATTTCCCCTTTTAACCACATTCAGATACGTATTTCAGTGCTGTTAATTACATTCATAATGTCAAAATTCACTCTTATAAGCATATGTCTGTTATCATTCCAAGGACTAAAAACACTTGTATTCTTAATTCAAAGCAAAAGAAACTTGAAAAAATTTTCTCCCTAATTTGGCCTATCTTCAGAGATGAGGATGAAGCAAAAACAGGATGCTACATCAAAGAAAACATCAGACGAAAAACAAAATATTCTGATAGCAGAAATGAAAGTTCTCTAGATAGGCTGGACAACGTAGTCGAGATTATCATTATGAAAAAAAAGGAACAAAAACGAGGTGGGATAAGGAGTGAAGAAAGGAGAAAATGAAAAGATTAGTTGAGAAAGTCATGGTTACTGTGAATAATAATAGTTTTTCATAAAGAAACAATAGCGGGAAAGAAATCTTCAACAACATAATCTGGGAAATTTCTCATAACTGATGGTAAGTTTACATTTTTGAAAGGATTTACTTACTATCCAGCAAAATGGCACAAAACAGGCTCATATCAAGACAGGTCATCATGAAAGGCTACATTTCTAGGAATAAAAAGAAGATCCTGAAAAAATGGCAAAGGTATCAAACAGATCACATGTACGAGATGAGGAATTAGAATGGCTTGAATTTCTCAACAGCCATAAGGAAAGCAGAAAGCAAGAGTAATGCCCTCCAAATTCTGAAGGGACATTATTTCCAACCTAGAAGTCTATATTATGTATAGTTACTAATCAAATATTGGCACAGATAAAAATAGTTTCAGAAAACGTAAAGATCAAGTCACCTGATAGGTAGTAAACATCAAACTGACCTCAAACTTCTCTAATACCTTATTTAAGTCTAGAACAGGCCTCCTCAAATGCTGGCCATGCAAAGAAGACATTATATCAATTCTAAGGGCCAACAATAGAGAGGTATAAGGGGATAAGGGATTTCTCCTTTTGGAGTAATGAAAACATTCTAAAATCCAGGTGATGATAGTACAACTCTGTGATGAAAATGAGAGCCACTGAGTGTATACTTTGAATGGATTGTACAAAGCATGGGACTGTATAACAGTGAATCCTGTGGTGGAAGACAGACTGTGGTTAACAGAACAAATATAAGAACATTCTCTCATTAACTGTAACAAATATAAATATACACGTATTGTTTGCATATGTTCATGTATGAATGATATACTTCAATAAAATTTGTTTAAAATGGAAAAAAAATGCTGGCCATGCACTAGTGCTGGCCATCTACTGTTACCAGTCCCTGATTATACAAGGACAGAAGTCAAAAACACATGTTTGAGACTTTTACACAAATTAACCAGAGTAATTGTAAGTCTGTTCAATTTAATTTGTATTTTGTATGTCTTCTTTGTTTTTGTTTTATTTTCTAGTAATTTATTTAACTATTTTTACAAAAGTATCTAACCCCAATGGACTGGAAATAAGAACAAAAACACAAACAAAACAAACACAAGTCTGGTCCTTTAACACAGATAATATAAGTATGGCTCTGGAGGGCATGAAACGATGATTCAAAGTCTCCAAGGAAAACACGTGTAACCCAAATTTTATACTTGGCTAGACTGCCATTCAAGAAAACGAGGGTAGACAAATGATTTTTGGCCTTGGAAGAATTCAAGTTATATAACAATATAACCTGAAGCCTTCTTGAAGAAACTGTTGGACAGCTGGGTGCCAGATAGAAAGGGCAACCATTACAAGTTGGAACATGTCCAAAAGCTCTAGGATAGATTTCTCCAAGAAGATGAAATCTATAGATTATGCTATAACTAAACGTTCTCAAATGATTTAGATAAATTGGCAGAGGATTTGCCATTAAATCAGTGATAAATGCATAAATAACTATGCAAATAACAGCAGCAACAACAAAAAATCCAAGACTATTATTAACTCCAAGGAAAACAAAAAGCTGTGCAGGAAAGAAGTTATTATGTTTTTATTACATGATTCAAACTACGAGCAGCATTTGTACTATCATAATAATGCAAACACTAAATTCTGAGTCTAACCAAAATTATGATATAAACATAAGATTATGGAGGGTGGTAGTGTGAAGGGTATGGATTATAGCAGGGTAGGTGGAGAGGAAAGTTAAATCCTCATTTTCCCAAGTGGGAAATAGATCATTCTGAAAATTGATAAATCAGAAAGTAGCAATACAAGCATGTTTTTTAGAGACAGGAAAGTAAATTCTAAAAGAATTAGCCAAAAGAGGTAACTATAGTCACTGCTGGGGAAGGGAAAATATAGGGTGGAGACAAGAGTGTTGTTTTTTCAAGTAAAACCTCTTAGAATTGTTTGATTCTATTGCCACATATAAATTTTTTTTACTGAGATATTCACATACCATAAAATTCACTCTTCTAAAGTGTGCAATTCAGTGTTTTTAAAAGTATAAAATTCAATGGTTTTTATCATATTTACAAAGTTGTATTACCATCATCACTATCTCATTCCAAAACATTTTCATCACCTCAAAAAGAAAGCCCATACCCATCAGCAATCACTCCCCATTCTCCCTCCCCACACAGCCTCTAGCAGCCACTAATCTATGATTCTGAATCAAAGATTTGCCTATTCTGCACATTTCATACAACCACAGATACATTTTGATTCAATTTATTAATAAAAGACTTTTGTTTAAAAAATAAAAACTTCCAGAGAATGAATCTCAATCAAACAGGAGATAAATGAAGAAACTACAGTAAAAGAGCTGCAGTGGGCACTGAATCCATTTAACCACAAAATAATAGAAATAAATGTAGCAATTATAGTTATAGTACAAAATGTAAATAATATAAATTCAAACAAAAGTGGTAGGGGAAGAGAAAGAGAAGGTGGGAGGTAGTTTAAGTATACTGATTTTCTCATCTTTTAGAGCCATGTGTTAAAAGATGTAATTTAAAACTGAAGACTCAAGTTAAAGAGCTAAAAACAATATTCAAAGGCCTAAAGGTTAACACTAAAAAGAAGTCATCAACTAAAATCAGATCATGATTGCAGAGAAGGGAAAGAGATATGAAGAAATATACTAAGTTCATCATTTCTCATAATTTTTTGATGGATAAAGACTAAACAAAAATGAAAAGGATTAAATGTGGTATTGAAAGTTACACAAGCAACGACTAGAACAAAAATATAGAAGAAACTCGCATTACAAAAAAGAAAAGCAAAGAAACAGACCATATAGTGAAAAAGAATAAAAACAAGCAATACAAACAGAACACTTAAAATGATATAGCAAAACTAAGACCAAGCATATCTAAATCCACTATGAAAATGGGTTAAATCCATATTAATTAAAAGACTGTCAGACCGCACCATAAAGTAAAATCCAACCATCCTATATATCATCACTTCTAAGATGCACAGTTTTTCACATATTAACATCTATATCAAGATACAATTTATAATTGCCATCTGCCAGAAGGAAGTCATAATGTAGCCTGGATTGTACAAACTTGGTCCTAGCTCTCCATACTGTCATCATTTCAATTTGGTCCCTTTCAGCACCAAACTCAAAGGGACTGTGCACACAATCAGACACCAAAAGAGAGCAATGAGACATTCATTTGATACCAAAGAAGTAAATGCTCGTTTTTGGAAGAATGATGGCAACAAGCTAGAGCTTTACAGGACCTAAGATAGATCCCACAAGGAGATGAAGTGTGTCAGATTCTGTCACTCAGATCTGAGCAGAGGACTGCCTGTCACACCCAGCAATGTAACAGAAGGCAGGAGAAGCTGCAAAGTCCCTCAGAAGAATGGAAGAAACCTCCAAGCAATGACAGGCTTGAATGACAATTCACTCACCACTCAGGAACTATCTTAAGGCATTAAGTTTAATTATTTTTAAAAGAAGGAAAAAACTAACACTGCTAAATGAACATCCACTTGCATGATATATCTTTGTGCCTTGTCAATTACCTCTTTCTATTCAGTATTTCCAAATTGTCCTTCAGAAAGCTTTATTGCTAGTTTATTAACCATCTCTTGAGAAAAGATACACTGAGATTTTATGTCTTTTTCTCTCTATTCAAAATCACATCATAATCATTCAACTGAACTGCTTTAAATTTAACAGACACAAGGTTTTTCTCAAGTCTGGGTAGAAAGAACTGGAGAGTATGAAGAGCTACAGATTACTCAGAGTTCCCTCCTTATTCATATTTACTACACATACCCAGGGCAGAAAAATTCATTCTGCTGCATGGCTCAGCATGATTCACAAATTACAGGCTAGCGTTTTGAAATGCCACTTTTACTGATCTCCATTTGATATTCCGTTTGCCTTTCCTGGAGTAGACAAATTATGTTTATGGCATTTTCCTAATAGCAGACCTTGAAAATCTGAGTTTAAATGAACACTGGAAAAACATAACCAAATGAAATAACTAAACAACACTATCTGGATACACATAAATTATTGCTGATTTTAGCATTCAAATATATTTTCCCTAAGACAGCCATAGGTCACAATAAGAGTTCCAGCATACTACATAATAGAATAATAACACATTTCAGGGCATAAAAGACAGCTAAAAACTAAAAGGAAAGGCAAATCTCAGCCACAAAATGTAAATCTGTCCACTGAACACGAATGACACACACAGCATGCTTCAAAAAGTGAGAAGATTAGATAAATAAATATCAAATCCTATTCTGTAGAACCTAGGGATGTGTGCAGTATGCCATTCCATAATAAAAATCAGGTAATAAAGATCAATTTATCTTGCTAGCTATCATCATTCCTTTCTAATGATTTAAAAAGCAAATTAGTCAATGAAAAGTTATTGTTACTTCATAGTAACATATGACAAGTTTGCTTTATAAAATAGGTATAAAGTTTAAATGCATTTTAATACTTTCAAATATAGTAGTTAATTTAGTAAGCTAACTTATAAATGAGTTTAAAACAATTACACTCTCAAGTAATAAATGGTCTGTCATCCTTAGATCCATTTACATAATGAACTGCTAGTCCCAAGCTGAAAATACACTGAGAGAATATGTAATTTATTAAGCCTCATAAGTAATTTATTAAGCCTTTGATTTTAAAAAGCAGAAATATTAATTTCAAACTTTTTACTCCATAGAAAACATACCATAAAGCACAGAGGTATCCATTATAAAAGTGGTGCATAGAAATTAATGATATATTGCAAACAGCCTAAACTTCTACCCATCCTCCAAAAATGCTGAAAAACCATGTTCTTAACATGATGCCTCTATTGATCAATAAGGCACAAGTTAGCTCTAAGGCCTCTGATCCACAGCACTTCATCTTTTCTGTGAGTTCTGGTGGCAATCAACACATTCTTTGCATTATAGAAACTGTGTATATCTCAACTCCATGACTAGCATTTCCCGTTCTTTTTGAGCCATCAACAAATATCTGCTGAATGAACAAATGACTAGATGGATGGATGATTGGATGGAGGCTTCTGGCAACAAAATCCATGGACCACAGATTAAAATGTTGAAAATAATTTTGTTAAGATGAAATGTCAAGGACAAGCATAAGATAACAAATGAAATAATGGCCCCCCCAAGAAATAACCTTTTAGAAATTCTTTAATACTTCCTATTTCACCCAGGACACTATTTTAATGTTCTAATTAATATAAAATATGAATTTCAAAAATTATTTATTATCAAAAAAACATACTATGGCAGTACAAAGACAAGAAGAGTGCTTTAGCTATTGACCAAAAGATACAGGGAAACACCTTTTCTTTACTGGGCTTTGCACTCTCTTTTCTTTACTTTTCCCTGTAAAGATACAGGGAAACACCACCTAGATTTTGTTATGAAATTTAATTGATTCATTGATATCCTTATGTAATAATATAAAATAATGCTTATGAGATAAAAGCAAGTGATAAGGGCAGAGTACAAAACTATGTAAAACAAACCCATGGCACAGGAAAAAAAGGTCAGGAGGAAATATTACAAAATGACCAAAGTGGTAGATGCAAAGGAAGAAACCATGGGCAATGTGTTTCTACTTTCTACTCTTCATGTCTTCAATATTCTATTTTATCTGCTTAGGATAATCACATCACAATATATCTCCATATAACTCCTTACATTTTATCTCCTAATATCTCCT
Organism: Cabassous unicinctus; assembly: GCA_029593785.1. Lineage (NCBI taxonomy): Eukaryota > Metazoa > Chordata > Mammalia > Cingulata > Chlamyphoridae > Cabassous > Cabassous unicinctus. Next base: position 12,034 of record JAQZBX010010678.1, read on the forward strand.
TGAGTTAAATCACTTCATATTGTATATTAATTATTCTGCTTTAATGTTTAAAATTAATGTTTCAGCTCAGAGAGACATAAGTTTGAGTCATGCTCTAGTAGTGTGACCTTGATGAAGTTACTCAAGTTCTCCAAATCTCAATTTCCTACTCTAAGTAAACCACCCTGGCAGGATTAAATAACATTACATGTAAAACACTACTATAGTGGTGCTCAAATTATACTAAAGCCCTTTTCAACACTTTTTATTGTTGACTGAATTCCCATACAGTAAGTAGACACCTCTAATGGTAGTTAAGATGAAATAAAGTTATCTTAAGAAAAGCCTCCTCAAAGAGAGAGAGAGAGAGAGAGAGAGAGAGAGAGAGAGAGAGAGAGAGAAGCCTCTTCCATCAAAGAACTTTAAAATCTACTAAGAAGCCCAGGAAAGACATTTTTAATAGATCCCAATACTCCTTTCCACTTAGTCTAGAAAGGCCTCCAAATCCTTCTAAACACAGCAGTCCAGGTAGCCTGAAGGAGGTGACATGATCGTGAAAACCTATTTGTTTTAAGGAGCTTCGCCTAGCACACAGAGCATGGTGCTTATGACACAGGAGTGAAATCACTGATTGCTAAAGGGATGAATTTTTATCACAGGTTTCCCAAAGAATTAAACCTAAGATTTAATTCCAATTCACCCATAAAACAATTTAACCAGAGTTTAAAAAGAAAAAAAAAAAAGTTTACACTTAAATTTTTAAAATTCTTTTAGTATTAAAAAAAAAAGAAACATTACAGCAAAAACAATAAAGAAAAATGACATTATATCAGTACCTTTCCACACACTGTTTTCGAGACAGGGGAGGCTGACACCTTCGATTATGAGCTTCTCGTGCAGCAAGTCTAGCTCCTGACACCTGAAAGAGAGTGCAAAGCCCATTTAGTAAACTATCAAACTTGCTAGCATCTTAGGAAAAATAGTATCACATTCTGACATCAGGAAACCAGAAATTCCAGCAGCTCAATGTTGCAAACAAGTATTCATTTCAGGGGAACACAAAACAAATCTGGGGGGATTCTAGAGCAGTTTGAAGCAATATTAATGTACTGAGAGATTAACTCTCCTGATGATACTAACGGGTCTGAAGAAGTGATAAATAAGACTGTTTTCCAATAAACATGAGAAAGCTGAAAATTCTCTAGTCAAAGCATTCAAAACTTTAATTGTAGCTGAGCCCAGGACGATGCCAAGCTCATAAGCATATCTCTAAGTGCCTTCACAGGGTCACGCAGTAGTTCCATAAAGGATATTCCATGCAAATTTTCTAAAAAAGTGTTTTTTGAACACTTCCTGGAAATGATCATGACCTAGACTCTTTAGGAAGAAATCTGTATTTGCAAAAGGAAGATCAGCAACCCAATACTAACAGATACCTAAGTCTTTGCGACAGCAGTTTAAGACCTCAGAGTAAATTCATATATAAATCCAGTCACCTAAACCAAAACCAAAACATGACAATTTCAACTCTTTAAGATATGTATCTCATATCATGTTCAAACTGTATCCATCTTCATTGGTTTAGACATTCCCAATAAAATTTACATACACCAAAAATTTAAAAGTATAGCTCCAAAAGGTTGATATACCTTTTCATCTTCCCATTGAAAAAAATTACAGTCTTTTCTATCTCTACAGGCTGAGCAGGCATAAAACCTTCGTGGTTCTTCTTTCCCTTGGTTCACCTTTACAAACAGAAGAGTAGGTCCTAGTTCCAGAACAGAAAAAAAACAAAAAAACACGTCCAACAACAGTCAACATCAAGTTCTTAGTTTTCACTGCCCTTAAATAGAACTTGTTTTGGTTTTATAAGCAATTTATCATAATTAAACCCACCACTCATAAACTTTTCTTTTTTTTCTCAGTCACAATGTCATTCAGGCATTGACTGCTTGTTCGATATAAACGTTAGTCTCTGAAAACTGGTTTCGGCCATAAAGGAAATATTATTGGTCAATATAGCAGCTGCATACAAAGTGAAAGATACGGACC
>JAQZBX010010678.1:28224-44304 GCA_029593785.1 Cabassous unicinctus
AAAAAAAGACTTGTCATGTTGGAGAGGTGGGGAACAAAAATAAAATTTAGGTCTCTAAAATAAAAGCATTTATAAATGAAGAAAAAAACCCCAAGGGAAATTCATACATTAAAACAAATAAAAGTAGGTGAAAGCTCTGGATCATTGTAATTTTGATATCAAAGGAAATATGACCTTTTTACAGTCACAGCCAGGTAAGGTCTAGGGACATCTGGGTCTCATTATTGAAATACTACAGTACTATTCCTAAGATTATAGGAATGTCATGTAAAGAACAATGAAAATGATTTCTATTTATTGTGAGCCTATCAGTGTCAAATGCTGAGCCTGATGCTTTAAATGAATTTGTTCAAGAACCCTTAGGAAGTAGGTACAATTATCATCTCCAGTTTACTAATGAAGGTTGCAGTTCAGTGAAGCTAAAAGCAAATTATCTAAAGTTACAGAACCAAAAGTGGCAGAATTTAGGCCCATGTACAGATTAGTGTGAGTGTATATGTGTGTGTATGTAAGATAGTGACTCTCTTGATGATGACTGTAATTCTCTGTACAGTTTTAATTAAATGCCCTCAATAACTTGATAATTTTCCCTCCCATATTAAAGTCCTTTCCAGAAGCCTAGTGAATCTGATTTTGTCCTTGCCGAAGGATTCTACTGCTCTTAGTAATAACAGGCCAATTCTCAACTAGGCAAAAGAGTGGGGAATGAATATTTTCCTGTGAAAATCATCAGTGATATTCTTTCATGAACATTAGCTACCCTTGTTTCAGAAACCAAACAAGTTTGTAAGGTTATTCGTAGTTAGGTTTATATAGGCCTAGAGTAGTAAGGCTTCCAGAATTTTTAACATGCTGGAAACATACGCTATTTCTTAACACCGATGAACAGAAATCTTTCCAATGAAGGAAGTTATGCAATGAAGGTCAGTGATGACCCAGGCAAAAACCTTGAAGTTTTTGCTGCTTCTATGGCCAAAACTTACAAATGGCTCCTATCAGCAAGGCTCTTCTGGGCTGAATAGCAAACATGGACTTATGGAAACAGATATGTCATCTTTAAAAGACCTGTTTACAAAACACACAATTGAATTTGTGAAATCATACCACCAGAAATACTGAATCGTTCATTCCTCTATCTCAAGGATTTTAGGATGGTGATGCCTACTCTGCTTCCATTTGAGAGGGGGCTTAGATCCCATGGGCAAATGGATGGAACTGTCTTGCTTGCAATTGTACTCTATTTTTTGGGATGGGCATTGTCCATCAACATCCTTTTGTTAGTTGTCCTTGGTGAGTCTGATGAACTGGAGAGTAGGTGTTGGCTGCAACTATGCTGAGATTCAGGACTTAACCAGCATATGAACAGCTGGAAGATTCAAGTCTCTAGGACATATATTTAATGGCATAGTCCTAATTATAGGTTCAAATAAATGGGCAGAAGAACCATGTAGAAAAGCTATAAATGAGTCTAACTCTGATACATTGGGGGAGATGGGTTATCAAATATTCCAGGGTAAGGCCCACCAATGAGGTGCCAATTTCCTGGGGTTGTCTGCCCTGCCTATAGTGTCTAGATGTCTCTAGAGCCCTCAGGAGCACTCCTACTTGAGGAATTGTTTACTGTGGCAGTCAGTGAGATCCTCCTGAGATGTGCATAAGTGTAACCTCTGGAATGACCTCCTGACTCACTTTGAAATCTCTTAACCATAAAAACTTATTTGTATTTAATATTTCCCCCTTTTGGTCAAGGTCTTTTTCCAAATGCATTGTTAATTGGTGCTTGGTATTAATTCCTCAGTGCCAGGGAGGCTCATCCCCAGGAGTCATGTCCCACATCCAGGGGAAGATAGTGTGTTTACTGGCTGAGTTTGGCTTAGAAAGAGTCCACATTTGAGCAACAAGGAGGTTTTCAGAAGGTAACTATTAGGCAATAAATATTACTAGGCTAAGTTTCACTTTCACAAGAACAAATTTCATAAGTACAAGCATCACAATCAAGGTCCTGGAGTACTGGTCTGTCCTCCTTTGCTAGGCACTGCCTATGTACTCTAGAGAGTCTTGCCACTCTATAAGAGAATGTAGCAGGACTCCCCAGGATATGAATTCAATACTCTGTCGGTTATTCTGTGAGTCTTCACCCACCAAGACAACACCCCATGACCACATGAACACATTCATATTCCATAGAGGCATGCCCCAGGTGCATCCCCCCACTGCCAGTACCTCAGACAAGTGATCCTCCCCTGCCACAGTTGCAACCCTTCTGCAATCCAAAACTACCCAAAAACAAAGCCAAAAAATAATAATAATAATAAAATTTTAAAAATGAAAAGCTAAAAAAATTTTAGAAAAATTTTTGCATTGTGCCTTTCATCTGCTGTCTTTTATGTGTATTGACAATTTCTTTGGTATGTTCCTCCAGTGCCTTTTTTTTTTTTTTCCACTATATTTTCCAGGAAGCTTTAGGTTACAGAAAAGTCATACAGAAAATATAGGGGATTCCTATATACCTCACTCCCTCCCCAGTTCTCTATTTTCTAAGGGATAATTTTGGAGAGAAAAATCTCATCTTATATTCAGACTACATGTAGCCTACGTTGAGTATTTGCTGAGGGAGTTATAAATATAAGCAATACGTTAAGAGTGTTTCATTGTATTGCCTAATAGTGTCTTTAGTCTGTTCAGAAAAATCCTTGAGCAGAGAAATGTGGAGAGACTTAAAAGGACTCTCAAAGGAAACCAGTGACCGAGCTGAAAATGGACCTTGAGGTCTGAACACTGAGATAAAGCCCTCTCACACAAAGCATTGTCTCTAACGCTGCTAAGCCATGCTCTAATGCATTGACTCCCCAACCAGAGGTCTGGACTAACGGATGGACTTCCTGAAGGCATCAGAAAGTCTCATACAGTGACTTCTTTATTGGGACCATTAAGTGTCTTTGTTTTTGAAGACCTCAAATCCCCAAATATTTTTCAGGGAAGTGGTTGAAGCCAGAGGAGCATTCTGTAGTGGATTCCTAGACGCCATTTCTCTATTTTCTGGTAACAGCATCCCGATTTTCTCTTGAGAGGCTAACCTCCCCACGTTCATGTAGTTTGGGAGGTACAAAGGAGAACCACAGGGACTCACCTGGTTTTGGCAAGTGACTTGGGGTTTCTGCTAGAATGACGGAGAAAGAAGCTGTAATAGTTAAATTTTGTCATCTCAGTGGTATTCCATTATGTTGGTTTCTCATGTGTCTGACAGGGGTCACTCAGTCTAGGCTGGGCAGCTCTCCAGGCTTGCCTGGGCGAGGTCATGCATCTAGTGGTTGGATGATCTAGGTTCACCTTGGTTGGGGTAACTCAGCTCTGCTCCATGTTTCTCTCAGCCTCCTCCTCCCTGGGAATGTTTTTCTCATGGGGATGGTGAAGAGGTAGCAGAAACAGGCAAGTGTTTTGAAGTTTAGAGTTGGATCTACCACAGTCACTTTCACTTCATTCCATTGGGTCAAACAAGTTACATGGACAAATATTGCAAAGTTACATAGAGTTATGGCTTGAATTGAGTCCTCCAAAACAACATGTTCAAGTCCTAACCCCAGGTCCTATGAGCATGAGCATATTTGTAAACAACCTCTTTGAAGTTATCAATTATAATGAGGCCAAACTGGATTAGGGTGGATCCCTTAATCCAATATGACTGTGCTCTTATAAGCAGAGGAAATTTGGAACATAAAGAGGCAGAGGCATTCAGAGAGAGAGAGAGAGAGAGAGAGAGAGAGAGAGAGAGAGAGAGAGCCAGCCATGTGATAGAAGCAGAGACTGGGTTATGCCACAAGCCAGGGAACATCACAGATTGCTGGCCACCCACCAGAAGCCAGGCGAGAAGCATGGAATGGAGTCTTCCCTTTAAGAGGAAGCCTGGCCCTGCCAACACCTTGATTTCAGACTTCCAGTTTCCAGAACCATGAGATAATGCTTTTCTGTTATTTAAGCCAACTAGTCTGTGGTACTTAATTATAGCAATCCCAGGAAACTAAGACATAGAGCAAAGGGTGTGAATCAGGAAGGGGTGGAGAATTGGGGTCAATGGTCCAATCTTCTCTCCACTGAGGTTTCCAAGTGGCTAGAGGCAGTGTTTCCCACCACTGGGGAGCACCTGCCTTAGCATGAAGCCAATAAGAGGAAAACAGAACTGGGAAATAGAAATGTATGGTGATACCATGTGAGCACCTAGTTCCAGCCGTGTTTTCAGTTACACGAGTCATAAATTCCTGTGTCTCTTTGAGTCTTAGATGGGGTTCTATCATTCGTAGCCAAAAATGCTGACTAATGCTTTATGGCTGCAGCCAAAATATTGGATAGATATACCTGTCCATAAATGATATACCTCAAAGCCCTTCTCCAGCCCAGCCCAGCTAACTCTGCTCTCTTTCCGCCCTGCCACAATCCTTGTCAATCTGCCTTCTTTCCTCCCCTCCATCCTCTCTGGCCCTTGGAATGGAACCCTGTCTCCCCAGCTGCCTTTTGCCTTGCTGCTCCAAAGAAAACACATAGACCCATTTCTTTTTAAGGGGGAACTGTCAGGTAAGACCAGCAAAAAGAAAGGAATTGTATAAAGACATTACCATGGCCACCTCTGCTCTCTGGTTCTGGATCCTGACCTGCCTGCTGAGAAGGTCAGTAAGCCCCAGTGACTTTCCTCTTGCTGCTTTCATTTCTGAGTGCAAAGCTCACCAAACCTCTCGCCTCCCCTGGCCAAATGCTGCCAAACCCTTTCCTTCCACATAACATTTCATTGAAGCCTTACAACAACCCCATGGTAGATATTATGATTCCCACTTTGCAAACGAGGAAACCAAGGGAGAGAGAGATCACGGAACCTGCTTGTGGTCACAAAGCTTCCTAGGGGTGAAGGCGCGAACCCACACCTGCCTCAAGGGAGTAATTGGTATTTATGAGGACTGTCATAAAGTAGCACAAACTAGGTGGCTTAAAACAACAGAAATGTATTGTCTTACAGTTCTGGAGGTTAGAAGTCCAAAGTCAAGGTATAAGAAGGGCTGTGCTCATAAATTTGTAGGGAGAACACTTCCTGGCTTCTTCCCAGCTTCTGGTGATTGCCGGCAATCCATGATGTTCTCTGCCTCAGTTGTCACATGGTGTTCTCCCCTCATCTGTCTGTCTGTCTGCCCAATCTTCCCCTTCTTTAAGGACACCAGTCATATTGGATTAAGGCCCATCCTAATTCAGTTTGGCCTCATCTTAACTGATCACCTCTTCAAAGCCCTCCAGATGATTTAGATGCAGGCTAAGGTTTGACAACCACTGAACTTTTCATTCATTGCCTCATTTAATTCCCTTGGAAGCCTGGAAGATAGGTAATGAGTATTAGCCCCATATCATAGATGAGGAAGTGGAGGCTCAGAGAGTTTAAGTAACTGGTACATGAAGACATCATTTGTAGTGACAGAGCTGGGACTTAAAGCCAGCACTTTTGGCCTTACCATAATGCAAAGCAGTCACCTCCCTTGAAAGATTATGCAGCAAACTGTCAAAATCAATTATCTCTGGGAAGTGGGAAACTTTGGCTTTTCACTCTATATTACTTCTGTATTATTTGAATTATTAAAAGTAAGAATGTAAAACTTTTATAAATGAAAACCGAGAAGAAAAATAACAGATGTCCCATCCATCTTCCCCATGGGATATAAACCCCCTCTCAGTTGGAGGTGGAGTGGACGTCACCATCCCAGACTCCTCAGGATGGAGGGAAGAGCTATGGACAAGAGTGGACTTACTGGCATTCTACTATAGACATATTGTGATTCAAGCAATGGAAGAAATTACAATATTGATGTGGAGTCAGTGGCCACTGGAGGCTCTGGAGGCAGGGAGAGGGAAAAACAGTTGTAATACAGGGGCTTTTTAGGGACTTGGGAATTGTCCTGAGTGACATTGCAATGACAGATATAGGCCATTTTATATCATCACATAACATGCAGAACTGTGTGGGAGAGAGTATGGTCTACAATGTGAACTATGGTGCATGCTTAATGGCAAAGCCCCAGGATCTGTTTATCAGTTGCAATGAATGTGCCACACTAATGAAGGATGTTTGTGTGGGAGGGTGTGGGAGGCGTGGGAGGTGGGGTATATGGGAATCCCTATATTTTTTGTGTAACATTTATGTAATCTAAGTATCTTTTTTAAAAAAATTAAAAACTTTTTAAAAAAGAAAAATAACAGATGAATAGACTATTTTGCATTTCTCAGAGGAAGAAAAACCAAACCAAAGTTTCTGTTTTGCACCTGCCCTTAATTCATTTCCTATTGTGGATCAGTGTTATTTGACAGCTAAGCAAACAAACAAAAGCAAAAAGCAAGCAAACAAAAAGACTATCTTTGAACCTTGTTCTAAAGGTGAGAAAATCATCAATCTGGGAACCAGTGAAATTGTCTCATTTGAGATTGTTTCTCAATGACCTTAAAAATAAAAAATTATAGGGAAGAAATCTGTAAACATAGTCTTAATGGCTATAAACCCAGGGACATTGAGAGCTGAGGGTACAAATGTCCAATTGTAGGGGCCCTGGCTGGTCAGCACAGACTGGGCCACATCTGGGTCTGAGGATAGTATGTGGGCTGCTGAGGAGGCAAACAAGAAGGCAGGGTCCCTGAACCATTGCACCCTGTCCCTTGAAGGGTGAATACATGAAGGGGCCCCTGAGGCAGTGGTAGAATGGCCCTAGAGTCTGTAGACCTAGCTTTCAGTGTGCAAAGTGGTTTGCAGATACTCATTATTTGTGGATTCCATTATTTGCAAATTTGCCTATTCTCAAAAATTTATTTGTGACCCCAAAGTCAATACTCACAGCATTTTCATGGTCATTTGGGAAAAAACTTTGTCACTCAATATGCATGTTCCCAGCCAAAGTCAAACAAGGTAAAATTCTGCCTTCTTGTTTCAGCTCTTATACTGCAAACAAGTTTCCTTTTTGTAGTATATTTGGTGCCAGTGTTTTCTTATTTTTTGTGCTTTTTGATGGCGATCTCACTGTTGAAAATGGCTCCCAAGTGTAGTGTGGAAGTGGTGTCTAGTGTTTCTAAATACAAGAAGTCTGTGATGTGCCCCACAGAGAAAACAGGTGTTAGATAAGCTTCTTTCAGGCGTGAGTTACCGTGCTGTTTGCTGTGTGTGCAATGTTAATGAATCAATAATATATATTAAATAAGGTGTCTTTAAACAGAAATATACGTAAAGTAAGGTTATGTATTGATCAGTTGACAAAAATGTTGTGACCACAGGATTGCTGGTATTTTCCTTAGGAGCAATGTTTCAGTATTCACTAGTTCAATATTTGTGGTGACTTTATAGAACATAAGTACTGTGACTAATGAGAATCGACTGTACTGAGAAAAATATTATTAGTTAAGCTATGAGATATTTAGTACACGTTGAGTGGCAATTGTAATGAAAATGGTTATAATCAATAATAATAATGGTTACTGCCAAACCATTTTAATAAGCAGATGAAACATCTTGTGCCAACAGTCAAAAACAGATAGAGGGGAAATGGATGTGGCTCAAGCGATTGGGCTCCCGCCTACCACATGGGAGGTCCCGGGTTTGGTTTCCAGTGCCTCCTGGAGAAGATGAGCAAGACAGCGAGTTGGCGCAATGGGCAGGCATGGTAAGCTGACGCAACAAGATGATTCAACAAGATGACACAACAAGGAGACACAAAGAGGAAAGACAATAAGAGACACAGCAAAGCAGGGAGCTGAGGTGGCTTAAGTGATTGAGCACCTCTATCCCATATGGGAGGTCCCGGGTTTGGTTCCTGGTGCCTCCTAAAGGGAAGACAAGCAGACACAGAGAGCAGACAGCAAATGCAAACAATGAGCAGGGAGGGGAGAATAAATTAAAAAAAAACAAAAACCAAAAAAAAATCAGATAGAGAATTGTGATTGAATGACTGTATAAGAACAAAGAATTTCTGTGGGACTGTAAAGGTTAGCAGGTATTCAGCCTTGACTGAGAAAACTTTGGCTGGGGAAGAACTTGGACACAAGCAGACTTTGTGTAGCTTTTCTCAGATCTGTGAAAAATAGCCACAACACTGCTGGACCAAATACCCTGAAAGTAAGGATACCTTTTGATAAGATATTTGAGATTCACTTCTCATTTCTGATGTGCTGGGCTTGGCATGCATCCCTAGGGCATGACAGACAGATGAAATTCTGATGGAGATGGCCTTTCAGAAGCCAGTAAAGACCTGTGGGAATGGAATTTCTGGGAGGCATTCCATGACCTCTGCTCTGAAGGGGCAGCCCCTTCGCTTTTCTTCCTGCCTGAATATGCCTCTCTGGTTGAAAGCTGAGCTAGATGCAGAAGAGAATATCTATTTATGTGTGTGAAAGTGACCATTCTTTGTAAACACATAGAATGGAAACCTTGGGATAAAAAAATTTACTGAAAAGTAGAATTCCATGTCTAGTGGGTTGAAGAGTGCTTCCATCCCCAAAACTGATGTTCACCCAGAACCTCAGAATGTGATTTTACTTAGAAATAGGGTCTTTGTAAGTGTAATTCATTAAGGATCAAGAGGAAATCATACTGGATTAGGGTGGGCCCTGACTCCAATGACTGGTGTCCTAATAAGAAGAGCACACGGAGAGACACAGAGGTGATGTGAAGATGGAGGAAGTCAGAGATTGGAGTTGTGCTGCCACAAGCCAAGGAATGCCTGGGCCACAGAAGCCAGAAGAGGCAAGGAAGGATTCTTCCCCAGCACATTCAGAGGGCACGTGGCCCTGCTGCCACCTTGATTCTAGCCATCTGGCCTCCAGAATGGTAAGACAATAAATTTCTGTTGTTTTAAGCAACCCAGTTTGTGGCTTTTTGTTACAGCAGCCCTAGGAAACTAACACACCATGTCTGATGATTTGTCTTGAGTCTTTCTCCTGAAAACCCATGTAGAAAAATGTATCAGTTGTGCAGTTCACCAAACCTCTCCTCTGCCATTTACTTTCTGTATTAGTCAGCCAAAGGAGTGCTAATGCAAAGGACTAGAAATCTGTTGGCTTTTATAAAGGGTATTTATTTGGGGGTAAAAGCTTACAGTTACAAGGCCCTAAAGAGTCCAACTCAAGGTTGCTTTCTCACCAAAGTCACTTGCCACCTGTTGAAGCAAGATGGTCGCTGATTTCTGCCTGGTCTCTCCCTCCTGAGCTTCCTCTTCCTTTTGAGGCTCCGTGGGCCCAGCTTCTTCCCAATCTCGGCTGTAGGTTCGCATAGGGCTTGTCTCTCAGGGCTTCCTATATCAGTTTTGACTCTCTTCCCAAGATCAGATGCAAACTATCAGGCGAATAGCTCATCTCTCTAAGGTGGCCCCAGGATCAAACATGACAGAGCTCTCTCTCTTCCTGCGTGTCTACTTTAGTGAGTGTCCGTTTATATCAGCCCACCAAGAGGGTGGGGACTCAACTGAATCACACCCCACTGACATGGTTGAATCCAGAAACCTAAATTGATTTTTATCAAGTAAACTTAAATCCTTTGAATTTAATACAATGAAAGAGTATCACACCCAGAGGAACAGATTAGTTTACAATCTTTCTCTTTTTGGGATTCATAAATAATCTCAAACTGCCACACTTTCCAAGTAACCTTGGAGAAGTCACTATCTGAGCTTCAGTTTCCTCATCTGTAAAAGAAGGATAATAATATATACTGCCAAGGAGCAGGGATAACAGAGTAAATGAGAAAATGCTCATGAGAGCACTTAGCAAACAGACAAATGACATATAAGCACTTAGTTATTAAATTATTTTATATCTGTGTTCAAATATGTAAAGGTGCTGTTATATAGAAGAGAATTCTACTGGAACTCAGAGAGAGCGGTTTCATGATAACTTCCCAGTTGGCCAAAGCAAGCCTCAAAATCAAGGCGTAGTTTGAATAGACCTTTTTCCAAAGAGGAAATACAAATGGCTAAAAAATACATGAAAAGATGTTCAACATCACTAGCTATGAGGGAAATGCAAATCAAAACTACAATGAGATATCATTTTACACCTTATAGAACGAACACTATAAAAAACTAGAAAATTACAAGTGCTGGAAAGGATGTGGAGAAACTGGAACACTCCTTCACTGTTGATGGGAATGTAGAATAGTGCAGTCTCTGTGAAAGACATTTTGGCATTATCTCAGGAAGCTAAATATATTACTGCCGTATGATCTAGCAATCCCACTACTAGGAATATATTCCGAAGAACTGAAAGCAGGGACGCGGATTGACATTTGCACACTGATGTTCATAGCAGCATTATTCACAATTGCTAAAAGATGGAAGCAACCCAAGTGTCCATCAAGAGATGAATGGATAAACAAAATGTGATATACACACATGATGGAATACTATTCAGCTGTAAGAAGAAATGAAGTCGGGATGCATATGACAACATGGATGAACTTTGAGGACCTTATGTTGAGTGAAATAAGCCAAACACAAAGGGACAAATATTGTATGCTCTCACTAATATAATTAAGTATGATGAGTAAACTCATGGAGTTAAAACCTAGAGTATAGGTTACCAGGAGATAGAATGAGGGTTGAGAAGGGGGAGATGATGCTTAATGTCTGCAGAATTTTTAGAAAGGATGATTGTAAATGTTTGGAAATGTATAGAGATCATGGTGACACATTATAGAGAGTATAATTAACATCACTGATTTATAGATATGATAGCAGCTGAAAACGGCAGTCTGGGTTGTAATTGAAAATAGAATGAAAGCTAGAGGATAAACTTGGTGGTGGATTGGGAACGTGCTTAACAGTATAAATACAAGAATGCTCTTACATGAACCAGAAAAAAACTGTATGTCACTATTACAAGGTGTTAAAAACAAGGTGATATATGGGAATAATACAACTACTGGAACTTATGATCTGTAGTTAACAGTAATACTGTAATATTTTTCATCAATTGCAATGAAGGGATTATAATATTCTTTCTTCAGTTGTAACAAGAGTACCACACTGGTGCGAAGTGTCCACAATAGGGGGTCATATGAGAATTTTGTGCTTTTTGTATGACTTTTCTGTAAACCTACATCTTTTCTAATACAGAAACAAATATGGGACTATATAACACAGAGATCACTGCTGTGGACAATGATTTTGGTTAATATTACAAATATAAGAATGTTCTTTCATGAACTAGAACAATTGTATATCACTATTACAAGGTGTTAATAGGGTGGTATATGGGAAAAATACAACTAATGCACACTTGGGCTGTAGTTAAAATAATATTTTAATTTTCTTTCATCAATTATAACAAAGTTACCTCCATGCTAAATGTCAATAATAGGGGAGTATACGAGGTATGGGGTTTTTCTTTTCAGGGTAATGAATATGTTCTGAAAAAAATTGTGGTGATAAATGCACAACTCTGTGATTATAATGAGAGCCATTGATTGTACACTCTGGATGGATTGTGTGGTGTGTGAATATATTTCACTAAAAGTACTTAATTTAAAAAAAAAATCAAGAGGTGGAAAAGTAAAAATACCCTCCTCCCTGTGGAGGTGGAGGGAAGGAGGTAAATATTTTTGAGCAAAAATCTAGTCTACCAGGTAAGAGGAGGGCTATGAAGGAGCACTGATGCTTAATGTATGTAGAAGTTTTGAATAACTTGACTGTAAAAGTGTGGAAATGGATAGAGTTGATGGTAACACATTATAGTGAGTAGCAGCTGGTTTATAAATGGGATTGTGCTGAAAAGGGTAGTCTAAGGGTGTAAATGTCAATTGAAAGAAAGCTGGAGAGTAATCTAGGGACTAAATAACCCAGTGAGCCCAGAGGTAGAGGAGAATTGTGCAAGAATGTCCTTCTGTGAACTAGAATGGATGTACGTCACTATTGCAGGGTGGTGGGAATGTGGAGAAGCACGGGAAAAATACAATTGATGTAACCTATGGACTTTAGTTAACAGCAATACTGTAATATTCTTGCATCAATGCCAAGATGTATTTTGTGACTAATAAGGGAGTGTGGGGAAAATATGCCAAGTGTATGGTGTGGACCATAGTTAGTGGCAATAGTCTGATTAAATTATCTCATAATCTGTAACAAATGTTCCACAGCAGTGTGGTGTGTTGGTAAAGGGGTGTTGTATGGGAATTCTACACATGTGCATGGTTGTTTTGTAAATTCACAACGTCTATAATAAAAATATATTTTAAAAAACTAATCCACATCAGTGATTCTATATGAATATACTAATTTAGCTCCTATTTCAAAATGCTATAAATAAAGAAAAAATTAGGTAAAATTTTGTCTTACTATTTTGACTCCAGATGTACTCATTTTAAGAAAGTACATGCATCTTACTACTTCATTATAACTTACAGTGTGGTCATGCTGAACATTTAAATATGAAATGCATATTTTATTATAGGTAATGGTCCTTTTATTTTTTAATACCATATATCTTTTATTTGAGGTTAGGCATTTAGGTGGATTAAATTATTTATGAATTTTATTTCAAGAGAGCAAGGGGGGCTTGCAAAGTGCTATTTTTTGTTTGTTTGTTTGTTAAAAGGGGGCCCTGGGCCCATCAGGGATGAAAACCACAGAAGTCATCCAATGTAGCTCACTATAGGGAGGGGCAGTGGAGTTGAGTCAGACAGACCTCCCTTTGAATCCTGCTCTAGCAACTACAAATCATGTAACTTCAGGTGAGTTGTTCAACAGCTCGGAGTCTTTCTCATGCTTACGATGGGGATAATAACACATATCGCTTCTGGGGTGCAGTAAGAGCTAAATGAGATGGACGGGCATCGTGCGGGATCCCGGCAGGAAGCAGATGGCACTCACGCGGGGTAACTGCGGCGGGGTTCCCAAGGGGACGGCTGAACTACCAAGGGAGAGTGCTTTACCCTGGGGCTGTTAGGGCAGGGAGCCCGTCCCGCTCCCGGCTCAAAGCAGACAAGGGGAGAGAGCAGCTACTGGAACCCAGCAAGAGCAGTTTTGCCGAAAGGGCGACCTACAGGCGGCGTGGCCTTCAGTAGGGGGCACAGCCAACCAGGACACACCCATAGGGAAGGAGCTGCAGGGTAAAAACTCCAACCTCACTCTCCTCCCGCTCTCAGATCTTTGTTCTGTCGGTGTCTGCTCTTAGCAAAAGCCAAAGCCACCGGAAGTGAGAAGTGGGGGTGCGGGTTGTAGTTGGCAAAGGTCAGCCTCTAGCGTGAAAAACACTGAGAAGAAAAAAATAAGCCAAAAAAACACTGAACAGAGTAGCTGGGGTGGTAAGAACTTTATAAGCGGTAGCACTGTTAGACATAGCTGTGAAAAGCAGCACAGGAAACTCAAATAGCTTGCCCCAAATTATTAGAACCTCCATCAGAATCTAGTTTGATTTCCTCATTCAGTCACAGGCTTTTTCTACTTCATTCATCTACGGATTATAGCTTTTTACATCAACAATGACAACGTGTCCTCTCTGAGTTGCAGACTTTTGAATCCTAAAATAAAAGTAATAATACTTGCCTTAAAAGTATATTAGGGGGATGTTGTACCAGTAAATGAACAACACTTTAGCTAGAGATTCAGGGAATTATGCACTTGCAGTTCCTCACAGACAGTACGGATAGCAAATACAGCTCTATTTTAAATTGCTTGGAAACGATGCTAGGGCAGTTGCCACTGGTATCTTGGTTAAATGCAGTTCATGATTACCTTTAAGCACTGCAATTTAAAACAAACAGTTGAAGGTAGAAAAGCATTCTGGGTTGTTCTCAGAGCCACACTGAGATAAAAGGCAGTCTTGTTCACCCCAACTGGGGTTCAGGAATAAGCATCTCTGAATCTGGTTAAACCAGTTCCGTCTGCCACTGGGATGGGCCCATAGATGTTTACTCAACTTTCTGACTCTTGGGGGAAAGGCAAGGCTACCCGAATTTTCTGCTGCTTCCCCAGAGTTTCAAAAGCCTAACTGTTAGATATGAATTGCGTAACCAGAGTTTGGAGAGGATAGCGTTCCTGGAGTCAAAAGAAAAATAAACACACCTTTTGTTTACAGAGTAGATGAGTCCCTGCTTTAAAAAATCACATGCTTTCCATTTTCAGGTGTGAAAAACACCCTTGAGGTGACCTGCAGAGGCACCAGTCACTGCCAGGTTAGCATTTCATCAGATGAAACTGGGTGTCAGGATTCTGAACAATAACCTTTTGAAATATCGTTTCTTTTCCTTGCAACTCCCAATTAACTCCACATGTGCCATACAACAGACAGCTTTAAAATAGCATCATGGTTTCAAATTTGTCACCATGCTCCAAGAAAGAAGACATCAAATCTAGGAATTTGTATGTGTACAGGCTCCCTTTATGCAATAATCCAAACCCATAAACACAGATGCATGCCTTATTTCATCAACATCTAAGACCAAAACTCCAAAAGTGAAATTAATAAACACAAACAACTGCTCGGATGGAAACTGAGTACATAACTAACAGCTAACAGCATTTATACTGCACTTTCAACAAAATATACTCTCATTTCATGCTGGTACCAACACCCAAAGTAACCACCAGCTCATATATTTTACATGTGGAAAGAAAGCTTGTCAGGGAAATTGCAAGATCTGCCCCAGGACACAGAGCTAATAAGAAGCAGAACCAGAAGTTATACACAGGTTCCAAATCCAAACCTCTTTTAGTTAAAAGAGAATTGTGGCATGTTTTACATTTTTAAAATAACATTAGAATACAAAATAAGTTTACATTTATATTTTGAAATAGCATAAAAATCTATTAACACTGCTTAGTGGTAGAATAAAAACTTAAAGCTTAAGGATTTATTTTCTCAAAAAACATGTTACATGGGTTCTGAAGCATTTATTTACTGAAGAAAATGATGCTGATTAATAATGCAGTTTGCGTAAATATATTTTTATTACATACTTTTACTGTTTGATTGTCAGATGAGATGCACTAGGTAAAAGCAAAATAGCTCCCATCAATGAATGAAAGATCACAAGATAAGAAATTGTTCCAAGTTATGTATGTCATTCCACTGAGATTTTATGCTTAATTAGAATTCATTTTTTTGCTATTGTGACAGATTAGTAAATTTGCTTGATGAAAATCAAAACACATAATCATTATTGTTGGGAAGCGGGTGTGGCTCAGTGGATAGAGCCCCCGTTTACCATATGGGAGGCCCGGGTTCGCTTCCCGAGGCCTCCTTGTGAGGGCACGCCTGTTTACCATATGAGAGGCAAGACCTCACAGCAAGGGGGAGATAAGCAGACTCAGAGAAGACACGCAGTGAATGGACACAGCAGCACAAGCAGCAAGGGGGGGATAAATAAATAAAATAAAATAAATAAATCTTAAAAAAAAAAAAATCATTATTGTTATCAAAAAAGAGACCTAAATAAGAAAAACTCATTGATAAAGAAGATGGATGAAGAATTAAGGATAGTTTGGAAGAAGTGGGAGGAAAGATATTAAGACAGTCAATCTACATGGATAAGAACAACATTTAATGCTTTGTAAACAGTCTTCCTGCTGCCATAGCTCTCTGGCTCCTTTGGGACCCTCCTCCCTTACCATGATGAATTCTTCAACAAAATTTAAATATCTCTTCTCTAACTCCTGATGCAAATGCAAAATGTGGGGCATTCCAAAGTGAATGTCATGAGGGAAAAAGTGAGGGTTCTAGACTAAAAGCAATAAGATAGAAAACCAAAAAAATACATTGTGTAAAAATTGATTGGGGGAAGCGGGTGTGGCTCAATCGACAGAGCTCCCGTTTACCATGTGTGAGGCCCCAGGTTCGCTTCCCAGGGCCTCCTTGTGAGGGCATGCCAGCCCGCGGCGCTGTGGGCTGAAGCAGCAGGACCTCACAACAGGAAGCGGGTGTGGCTTGATCGATAGAGCCCCCGCTTACCATGTGTGAGGCCCCGGGTTCGCTTCCCGGGGCCTCCTTGTGAGGGCAGGCCAGCCTGCGCGGCGCAGTGGGCTGATGCAGCGGGACCTCACAGCAAGGGGGGGATAAATAAATAAATAAATAAATCTT
>JAQZBX010010679.1:0-30931 GCA_029593785.1 Cabassous unicinctus
AAAAAAAAAGACATATTACCAATTACTTCAAACAAAAGGAAAAAAGAAACAACCTAGGCAGTCACTTTGTAAGTGGCTTTTACTATTTAAGTAAAATTGGTAAACTAAACTCAGGTCTACTGGCACATAAAATCACTAGCAGCAATGATCAAGGCATGCAAACTGAGAAGCATTTACAGTAAATCATCATGAAGAATTCAAAAGAAGAGTTAAATTAAAACCCTTTGAGTATTGCATGTTAACACATGAATAATTTGCATGGTTTGACTTCCTAAACTGCCTAAAAAGCAATGTTTACGGCATACTTGCACTATGCTATGGATGTCCTTTCACTAGACATCAGGATAGGTTACACTCTTATTTGCACCCAGCTAGGGCAGCGCAAGCAAATCTGCAGACAACACTGCTCTCATGTTCGATCACACAGGGGACAAAGGGGATCAAGTGCACAAAGAGTAATCCCTTGAACAAAATCAGCAATTGAGTAAGCAGACTGACATTTATAGGTATCAGAAGCAGTAGTCATAGCATCTCCTGACAGATTAGCTTAAAATCAAGTGCTTCACTCTCCATTCTATCTATATATAATTTTTGACAAAATATTAATGTTTTAGAGCATAGAGAAGATTATGCCCTGTATGAAATTCCCAAATAATATTTTATGGGAGATCTAAATCCAAATAGCCTACCTGTTCAAAAGAGTTCAGTTTTTCTTTATCCACTTGAACTCATTTCTTCCTAAGGCTTCACTTACACTTGTACTCTCTAAAGCTAAATAAATGAGATATTTTGCTTTATTATGGAAAAAGAAAAAAAGAAAAAAGGATCATAACTCTTTTTTATGTTACCTTTTAAAGGCAATCTAGGTACTTTCAATGTGCAGAAATCAGTTATGACATAGGTCTACAAGCCCATGTATTTGTCCTCCTTTTCTAGAGAGTCATGATGTGATGCTAGAAAAGTTGATTTTTTTTTTCTGTAAACAGTACACTTATTTAGATGGCAGTGAATATTTGGGAATAAATATATCAAGCCCTCTTGAAGAAAATTAAGAGTTGTATATAAAATGCAAGTGTTCAGCATGGAAACACTTTCTCTTCCTACCCCCCACCCCCTTTAAAAAAAACCAGCATAATTAGACATTTGGATATAGAGTATATTTTACCGGTCTAGTCTAAATAAATGATCTGAAAGGCTTTTGTCCCCCATTGTATATCTTACAATGCTCAAAGGGTTAATACAAGGCATTACATCAAAGGGGTTTTCTAATACTAGAACTAAGCACTGAATTAATGCTTCTATTCCAGTTTTCTTTTAAATCACCAAACTTGCAGAAATACTAGGATTCCATTAATTGATTTGTTCTAACCATATACATGGAGGTTATTCTAACCTAGAGAGAAGCCCAATTTTCAATAGCACTGCATGCCAATCCCTCCCCCATGTTCTGATGTGATTCATATAGATCACAAAAGTCCTGATTTCAATATTTTGATGATTGCTATTTTCTCACCAAAGAATTTGGGGAGAGGGGTATAACAAAGGTCAATTTGCTGTATATAATCACTGCCTCAAGTTGTTCACAAAAGTGACTGGCCAAATTTCTTACTGTCTCCGTGTGTCCACACAGGGAGGACCAACAGCACAGTGATGCACATTTTTTTCTTCTGTACTAATGTTTCAAGCACAGCATTATTTTAGACATTTCAAATATATCATCTGAAGAATTATAAAAAATTAATTTGAAAATGCATCATGTTTTGCACTTCTAAGGAGTGTGTTCGTGTGAAGAGATTCATGATTACGGTATAGAATCCGTATTCATTCCTGAAAGACTTTTACAGCATTCTACAAGAATGTATTCATTTTCATTCATCTGCTACAAATCAAAGGCAG
This sequence comes from Cabassous unicinctus, assembly GCA_029593785.1. NCBI lineage: Eukaryota > Metazoa > Chordata > Mammalia > Cingulata > Chlamyphoridae > Cabassous > Cabassous unicinctus. The sequence goes on from JAQZBX010010679.1 coordinate 1,897, forward strand.
TCAATGTTGCACACTACTAGTTTTAGGTATGTTTTCTAAAATTTACTTTCGTTTTTAAAGTACACCATCTAAAGAGAGGTGCGTGAACCGTGCTATACAGTACAAGAAAGAGCACAAAAAGGAAAGCGGATTTCTGAAAAGGCAGTAAGACTTATACAGTCAGTCCAAACATAGTTTGGATGAAAATCCTGAAAAAGTGACCAGCAACTTGATATCCACAGAAAAATTTGAAAATCAGGCCCTATGTTCCAAGGATATGGTTCACCCATTTCACCCTATTGTTCACTGGTTTCATGAACACAAATCTTTTTTGGTGTGATCAAAATATATATGAAGATCAAATTATACTCATGAGGCTCAATTCTATGATATGGAAATATCTTTTCTGAAACCTAAGATAGCCAATATACCTTACTTTCATTCCTCCTCAATGAATGAATATCATTTGGTCTATGTAGACATTTTCATGACTAGTGTTTGATTACAATGCCAGGAAATATTAAAGAAGTCCTTAAAATGTATAGTGTACTTGTGTCACTTGTCAATAAATCTACTCTGAGAACATGAGTGTCTAATATTTAGAAAAGTCAGAGTTTCAATGAATGAAAAAAATGGGAATAAAATGTTCAATAAATGAAATAAATGTGATTGCTCCAATTTGCTCAAATGTGTAAACTGTTTCCATTTTCAAATATATTTCACAAGTTATATTCAAAATTGGTTAAAATGTTTGCATGTAAGTGTGTGTGTGTGTCTTTGTGTGTGTCTTTCTAGTGACTACCACAAAACTGGAAGTTTGGGAGTGGTCGAGTGCCTGCTTTGCATGTACACTGCGCGGTACCAGTTCAATCCCCGATACCTCCCTAAAATAAACAAACAAAAAACTGAAAGTAGCATAAAAAGCAATATTTTCTGAATTGATCAGAACTATCTACACTAGTCACAAAAAAAATAACACTGCTAACTGTGTTCATAAAGGAGATTAGAATATTTGTTTTAAGTCGAAATGTAGTAATATTTCTTAATTCCTAATCTTTCCTAATTTGGAGCAAACCGTGAACAATCGGAAGAAAAGTTGAATCTTGGGGGTCCCCAATCCCTAACTCTCATCAATATAAATTTTCCCATTATTATCAGATCCCTCTAATGATTGAAATATATCCAACATTAAAATGAAAGGACACAAGGATAATAAATACATTTAAAATTGCTCAACAAGATGAAATCAGTAAATACATTTGGTCCAATACAGATATAATATAGTTCTGGGGGTGGTGGGTAGAGACAGGAAACTGAAAAAATTCAGAAAGGAGAGTCAAAATGAAGAGTGATTTTTTCATTTTTTGATTTTACTTTTACCTGTAAACATTTCCTAATGCACAATGAAGTAGATACATTAGCTTTGCAGCTTAAGTTGTTTTTGTTTGTTTGCCATTTTTTTGTGTGTGTGTGTGATGGTGCAAATTCATTGCCTTTTTGGGAAGAAAAAAGGGATGATCATTTAAATGATATTTAGATGAAGGTGATGCTAGGATGCTAATGAATACTTTCAAATATTTGAATGAGTTGTATAATAAAAAATTTGAATCGAGTTTAAAAATCACATCTAAAACATTTAAATTTTATTTATGAAACTTTGTTGATCTTAGTTATTTGAGTAGTCTAAGGCAATCAAGCAACAACAGCTTAAATACACTGTATATTACCCGATAAGCCATTTGGTATTTTTAACTTCACAGATTAGCTCACCCTCTTCTTTCCAACCCCCCACCCCTCTCCCAATAAAACTGGTAAGATAAATATCTTGAGTTTAATATAGGCCTCATTAATAATCTGTAAATCATTTTGTGCTTTCCCTCTTTTTTTGGCTTTGTTTTTGCTGATTAGTTTTTAAAAAATAATCATTTAAACGAATGGATGTGCCTGTTTTTAAAAAATAATTGAGTGCTTAAAAGAACCTTGGCTTTTCATGTAAATTAACACAGGGATGGGTGTATACTTCTAGGATCTCACCTTCTGACTTTGTAGCAGACTCCTGCCCCAGGGGCACTCGTGTGTGTGTGTGTGTGTGGACACACAGACACACAGACACATAGACAAACATTTAGACTGAAAAGATGCACTTCAATAAGTACCTGCTTATTCTGTTAACTTTCTAAAATTATAACTAGCTAAGAATGGTCTAACAGATACATGATTTTATGTAACAAGTTGGTATTTAAAACTAGCCTGCTATTCCACACCCTTAAGCAATCTGATTTGTAATCAAGTAATATTCAGCTCTAAGAATAAAAAATAGGTTCATGGTCACTCAAAGAGAAGAATTAATTTTTGTCTTTTTGCTTTTCCTAAATTTCCTTTGAAGAACATGTAACCTGTCCTTACTTCGGGAATTTGAAAATGACAGGCACACCTTGTCAAATGGATTGAAGAGTTATTCACATGAACAAAATAAACTTTACTAAACTTTAGCTTCAGTTCTGTTTTAAGGCACCATGTAATAGCCGAGGTACGATGATCCCTGATGTACATTCTTCAATGGCAATGGTCCATCCAGCCACCTATCCAAATCCTATAGAATTGGGAATATGTAACGGTGAGGTGTGCCAGTTACACTGCCTTCAGGTTCTGTTTAAAATTTAAATCCACATACTTTAGAAACCAGGAAATAGTTTTGAAGGAAATAACGATATGCAGGTTGCTACATTCCTTGCATTTTATAAATTTTCTTTTATAATAGCAGCATATTGAACTACTATTAGGAAAAAGACCTGGAATAAAAGAAAGTCATCCAAATGGAATGGTTTCCTGTATGTCCAGCTCAGCATAAGTAGCATGTACACTTAAAAAAAAAGTCAAGTCATTTCTTTCAGCTTCAATATCTAACTACAACAGCCCCACTTAACAGCAGAATGCATCTGTGCAGTGGTCCCAAATACAGAATCAGTAGTCTTTAAACAGAGGAATTGGTATGCAAATAATAGTTAAAATTCAATGTTTAACGGAAGCTTGCATTGTTAATATGGTTTAATAATTATGTACACAACTTATGTACATATTAGCATAATCTCTTGCAATTCTGTTATTTACTTTGAACTGATAAATGCACAGCTCAACTTTTTCTTCAGAGAAAAATAGATGACCTTCCCAACCCTCTAGCACTATAATAAAAACGCTCTGTATTTTCTCTCCATACTCCAAAATGTTATCAAAATAGTGTTTTATGGTTCTGTCCAAAGAAAAGCACCTTTCAAAAGCAAATTTGATGCATCTGCTGCCAAATGGGCATGCCTCCAGTGTAAATCAAAGAAATACATTTCTTTTGATATTTCACAGAAGTGCATCTAATTAAAAACTTACACATGAAATCATACACCAAAGACTAACAATCAACAATAAAATATTTAAGCTACAAAAATGTAAATTACTTTTTAATTATAAGAAAACAAAAACATTGACATTAAGTGTTGCAAAAATCCTTCCTGATACCTGAAACTAAAGGAAAAAAAAAACCCCAACTCTTATTATTAAGAGGCAAATAATTTGTTTACATTAAAAAAAAAAAAAGACCTGGCAAAATACATACACCCATTCCATTTCACAACTCCGAAAAGGTAATGTTCAGCACAGATAGAATTTGACAACCGTTGACCTTCAGGCTTATTAATTTTTCAACTTAAGCCCAATATCAACAGGGTTAATGTAAGCTGGAAAAATAAGCTTTAATATTCATTAGACTGCAGTGTAGGTATTTCCCGTAGCGCTGCACTGTCGGATAGTCTGAGTACTTGTGACAATGTGCTCGCTGTGAATTGGATTCAGGAGGCTCGGTTGCACACCACTCTCGAGAACAGGCTGCATACAGCCCACCTGAAATGCCTGGGTCAGCTCTGTTTTCTCTCTTTTGGCTTGAGGCTCTGAAGAGTCATCCAGTTCTTCATCCATTTCACTTTCCACTTCACTGCCTTCATCTGCACAAATAATACCCAAACTATTACTATATGACAAATTGGAAAATGGCAATCAACATCTACTTTAGAAACATTTTAATATAATATGCTAAGAAAGCAATTTCTTCGCTCTTCTCAGGAGACAAAGATTGTAGGTTTTCCTTTCAAAGGATTTTACTTGTATCAATGCTCTTTTGGTAGGTCTATAATCCTTTCAAACATAGCAGAGGTAATTTATTTTTGGCTAATTTTTGACTGATGCCTCTAAGAGTTATTTTAAAAAGACCTTTTTGCAATTTCCTAAAAAAGGGGCATAATTTATATCATGATAAAGTAATCACACTATGGTACACCCTCCTGGCTTTTGGGAGAATGTATTGAGCTGAAAAATGCTAACTAACAACAACAAACAGTAAGTTCTAGGTCTCCTCTCAAAAATGTCTGTCCATACCAGATATATATTTCACTTGTGTTGCTGTTAATGTAGGAGAGCCTATTTCGATTCACAAAATAACAAATGCATGTGTTGGGGATTGAATCATGTTTCCTCCAAAAGACATTATTTAAGTCTTAATCCCTGTTCCTATAGGTGTGAACCCATTTGTAAGTAGGACCTCTGAAGATGTTATTATTAGCTAATGTACGGACTCATTTGTGAACGGGATCTTCAAAGACACTATTCAGGTGTGGTCAAACTGAATTAGGGTGGGCCTTAATCTAAAAGATGGCAGCCCTTATAAAGAGAAGAAATTCAGATGCTGTCAGTAGAAGCCAGAAGCCAGAAGCCAGAATAAGCTAGATGGCAGAAGACAGAGAAGAGAGAGAGATCACTATGTTATGGAGGACTGCCATTACCCAAATGCTACCGTCTCTAGGAGAAAGCATGGCCTTGCCAATATCTTGATTTTGGACTTCTAGCCTTCAGAACTGTGTGGCAATAAACTTGTTTAAGCCAACCCATTGTGTCAAAGCATTTTGTTATAGCAGCTGTGGCAAACTAAGACAAAATATATAGACAAGCAGGGGCTATTGTACTGACTTTTTAGTACACATCAACGTTGCAGATAATGATATTAAATGAGTCCTTAACTTTTATTAGAAAATTTATGAAGACTGAGGCAGCAGTATCAGATTAAAAATACATAATGAATTTCCATTCTTAGCAACATCAATACTCACTGTTATAATTGGTATTCATTTCTGGAAATTAAATGTATTAAACAGTCACTGTTACCCCCCAATTTTAATACAATTCATATTAACTAAAACATCATTACAAAGGAATAACATTTAATTTTTCCCAGCATGCACTATTAAAATTCAGAAATACAGTAAAGCAAGAAAATGCTCAGAAACAACTTTACCACTGTGTAAGAATCTCTCCAAGAGAGTGCAGAGAATACCTCTTCATAAGTGATGAACTTTAAACAGTAGGGATATATTTTTGCCTTTCTACTTCACCTTTTAAACACTGAGGAAATATTTCAACATACTTTATTGTTTACCAAAAAAAGGAGATATCCATATAGTCAACATCAAATAATCATCCATAGCTAAAACACTTATGGTGAGATTTTTTTTACATCTTACAACGACTAGTATAAAGAGAGTCAACTCTTCATATTATATTCCATGGAATGTCACATACAGTGAGTGTGCAACAAGTATCTCTTTGATCAGATTAAGCTGGACTCTTTCTAGGTGGCACTGAGTCTAGTTTTACCACTTGGGGCATACCCACAGCAGAAATTGCTGCTAACATAGCTCTCCATAGAAACAGACTCCCTGGACTTTTCTTCTCTTATTATCAATTGGGCAAAGACGGTTCCAGAGAAAAGTGGTGGGGAGTAACAGTCTCCATATATGGTTGTGCAGGTTGAATAGATGCTGGGAGATATGATGTCTGTAAATGCAATATTAAGTGATAAACAAAGAAGTGCTCTCAGATAAAGCAAACGGCATCGCGATTCAACTACTTTATCCAATTACCTTTGTGCCTCTGGAAAATGAACTTGATATTAGTTTGTCAGAATAAGCACATTTATAGAGCTGAAGGGAGCTGTGAGGGGAGTAGACATCTGCTTCCTCAAGAGGGGTATAATTGAAAAACGTATGATACTTTTTTGTTTTACATCTGTACACAAACACACACACACACACACACACACACACACACATAGGGTCTGAAAGGATCCTCACACCAAACTCTTAATGGTGGTACTCTTAGGGTTGTGACTATGAAGTCCCATTTTCTATACTTCCTAATTCTCTGTATTATTTAAAAAAAATTTTTTTTTACAGAGCTGTATTACTAGTTTTATCAGGAAAAAAATTTCTCGTTTTGTGGAAAAAACATGAAAAAACCCTTAACTTTCACATTCAATCCTTATGCCCAGAATATGCCAGTTTGGCCATATCTCAAGAAGCATTGGGTCTGGGAGTAAATGGGACAAGGCAGCATTGAAAGGAAAAAAATACCATTTTTAAGCAGGTAGAGGAAAGAAGAGAGAAATATGAGAGCAGACAAAGCATTTTCATCAATTACGGAGAATAACATAACTTGAGTGTTCCAGGCTAGTTTTATGTAGATCCTCCTGTGGGTGACAGGATTCCTTGGCATAGGTTACAAAGAACTTCCCCAAAGCAAGTCCTTTCTCCAAGTCCTATAGGCAACTTAATATAATTCCATAGACATTTTATGCTCCTATAAGAACTCAAAGCTATTTCCTAGGAACCTACTTGAGATCATAGAGATTTGGTATACAAAAAGTAAAATTAGGTATTCCTGGAGTTTACTGAAGACTTTGGTTCAGCACTTTACAAAGAAGTCTGGCTGTCATTCAATTTTGGGCTAAGTATCAATGCTCCTACTTCACCTCTTAGTACCCAAGGATGAAATCCCCAAATTTGGGTTATGAGTCTTTGTTAACATTGCATCATCAGCATTGCCTTATGTTGGACAGAGATTTCAATTGCCACTCTTCTTGCTCTGAATTTACAAATTAGGATCATCACTGATTTATTTTTCTAAGGGTTATTTAGTTAATCCTATAAAGTGTATATTGGCAACAATATTTTGGGTTATAATTTTCTTGCTTTGTTATTAGATATATTATGAAAGTGGGAATTAGCTCATGTAAAGCTGCTAAATAGAAGGCTGATGTGAGTTTAAAATGGAAGAGATGTTTCTAACATGACTCCCCCCAGCACATGAATGTTTTCTACCACCATGGCCCAGAAGCTGAACACTAAGTACTCTAGTGCAGGGAGCTCCCAAGAATGGTGCTGATGGGAAGCGGGTGTAGCTCAATGGATAGAGCTCCAGTTTACCATATGGGAGGCCCTGGGTTCGCTTCCCGGGGCCTCCTTGTGAGGGCAGGCCGGCCGGCCTGTGCGGCGCGGTAGGCTGATGCATCAAGACCTCACAGCAGGAAGCGGGTGTGGCTCAATTGATAGAGCCCCCGTTTACCATGCGGGAGGCCCCGGGTTCGGTTCCCGGGGTCTCCTTGTGAGAGCAGGCCGGCCCGTGCGGCGCGGTGGGCTGATGCAGCAGGACCTCACAGCAAGGGGGAGATAAGCAGACACGGAAGAGACACACAGCGAATGGACACAATAAAGCACAAGCAGCAAGGGGGAGATAAATAAATAAATAAATAAATCTTAAAAAAAAAAAAGAATGGTGCTGGCACCTCATGTGTACACTCCCCAAGTCCTTCCTCTTGCCTCAGTTTGCCCCCTGGCTCTATCCTGGAAGGGCTAGTCCTGTGGATCTCCCCAGTCTTGGTGCATTTTTCCCTGTTTCCATAATACAATAGCTATAACCATTCCTTATATTTTCCAGAAACATGCCTTCACTTTTATTTTTTAACAGAAAGGCTGATATTTACTTTAGTGTTTAATTATTAGGATTTTTACTTGTTTTCTAAAACTACGCTGGCATTTTTTACTAGGATTTTCTTTGTTCTCTGCTTGTAAAGTTGAATAGGGTTGTGTGCGCTATCGCAATCCTATTTCCCCCCAAGCCCTTTGGTTTTTGCTGGGTGATTTTGTAGATCATGAGGTTCTTTGGAATGTATATTGTGTTATCATATAAGAGATAGAATGCCTGTATTAAATTTTAAGAAGTACATTTGCTACTTTTTCATCTATACCTCACTGATCTTGATTTTACAGTAAACTTCATTGTTGCCTCTGAATTTTTTTTTTGCCACTGAAGAGTGAAAATTGGTGGGGTAGTAGGCTGAGGGATCTTTTACCTTGCCTGGTGGGCCTTGAATAAAAATGTGTGGTCCAGGAACTACTGGGAAGATGGTAGCGGAGTAGGCAGGCAGGGCTCAACTCCCATCAGTTTCTATTAGAGAAACAACAGAGGAAGGGCAAAGAGCTGTCTGTCGGAGCTGCAGACCAGAAGAGTGCTGTGCATCAGCCAGGAGGGTGGGGGACAGGATGAAGAAGCCAAAATGAAAACCTTGGTTACTAGCCCCCACAAGCGGGAATGGTACACATCCCCCACTTTTTTGAGTCTCTTGTTCCAGACTTCTTGGATCTGATATGCGCTCTATTAGTGTGTCCCTGGCTCTATTTAATAACTGAGGTTGGGCAAATTAAAAGACTTAGAATAAGTTGAACCAAAAATCAAAGAAGAGCCATGAAACAAAACCACTAGACTAGAGAGAGAGAAACTGAACATCAGAGTAAATTCACCAACTTAACCAGATGCCTAGACATCAGCAAAAAATTATAAGCCATATTAAAAAACAGAAAGAGATGGCCCAGCCAAAAGAATAAACCAAAGTCCTCATGAGGCATAGGATTTAAAACAACTAACCAATGATAATCACACAAATCTTGTAAATCAATTCAAGAAGTTGAAGAGAAATATTACTAAAAAGAAAAAGGATATTAAGAAGATACTGGGTGAGCTTAAAGAACAATTTGAAAACCTACAAAGAAAAGTAACAGAGCTCATGGGAATGAAAGACATAACGGATGAGATTAAAAATATATTAGACTCTCCAGTTCATTGGACTCACCCAGGACAACTAACAAGGAGGTGAGGATGGACAACCACCACACCAAGGAACCAAGAGAGTCTACAACTGCAATCAAGAGACTTCTAACCATCAGCCATATGGGATTGAAGTCTCCTCTCAATGAGAGGTGGTATGGGCATCACCATATCAGAATCCTCAGGATTGGGGAATAAAATACGGACTAGTGTAGACTTACTGGTATTCTACTATAGACTTACTCTGATTCTAGTAATGGAAGAAATTATACCATTGATGTGGAGACTGTGGCCACTGGAGGTGCTGAAGTCAGGGAGAAGGAAAAAGAGGTGTAATATGGGGGTATTTTCAGGACTTTGAATTGACCTGAGTGACATTGCAATGACAGATATATATCCTGCCATAACCTATAGAATTGAGTGGGAGAGAGTGCAAACTACAATGGAAACTATAATCCATGCTTAGTGGCAATGCTCCGAAATGTGTTCATCAATTGCAATGAATGTACCACACTAATAAAAGAAGTTGTTAAAGTGGGGAAAAGTGGGAGGTATGGGGAGTGGGGCATATGGGAATCCCTTATATATTTCTTTTATGTAACATTTTATGTAATCTAAGTATCTTTTAAAAATAAATAAAAGATACATTTAAAAATTATATACTAGAGGCATATAACAGCAGATTGGAAATGGTGGAAGAACAAATAAGTGAAATTGAGGACAGAACACGTGAACTTGAAAAGACAAGAGAACTGACAGAAGAAGGAATTGAAAAAATTGTACAGGCTTTCCGGGAATTTAATGACAACATGAAATGCACAAACATATACATTATAGGTGTCCCAGAAGGAGAAGAGAATGGAAAAGGAGCAGAAAGAAAATTTGAGGAACTAATGACTGAAAATTTAACAACCATTATGAAAGGCAGAAATATCAATATTTAAGAAGGACAATGCACCCCAAACACAATAAATATGAATAGACCTACCCCCTGAAACACCTACTATTGAGAATTTCAAACACCAGAGATAAAGAGAGGATTCTGAAAGGAGCAAGAGAAAAGCAATGTATCACATACAAGGGAAGCTCAGTAAGACTAAGTGCCAATCTCTCATCAGAAACTATGGAGGCAAGGAGGCAGTGGTATGCTATATTTAAGGTACTGAAAGAGAAACTGCCAGGAAAGAATTCTGTATCTGGCACAACTATCCTTCAAAAATGAGGGTGAGTTTAAAGTCTTCACAGAACAAATTGAAACTTAGCCTAGTGTTGTGGGGTGCCTAAGAGTTGCCTCCTTGTTGCTCAAATATGGCCTCTCTCTAAGCCAAACTCAGCATATAAATGCATTACCTTCCCCCCTCCACATGGGACATGACTCCCAGAGATGAGCCTCCCTGGTACCATGGGATTACTACCAAGCACCAACTAGCAATGCAACTGGAAAAAGACCTCGAATAAAAGGCAGAAAAGGTAAAGACAAATGAGTTTATATGGCTAAGATTAACTCTGGTCATCCCAGAGGTAACGCTTATACACATCTTAGCAGGAGCTCATAGACTGCCAAAGTGGATATTACGTCAAATAGTGGGGCTCCTGGAGCCTCTGGAGACACCCAGGTCCTATGGTCAGGGCAGATAGCTCTGGAGTTTGATGCCTTGCCAGTGGGCCCTACTTTGGAGTTTGTGATCCTGAGAGTGACAGTGTTGGACTCAGTTATGGTTTCCCTACATATGGCTCATCTGTCCCTTCTATCTGAACCTATACTTGGTGCTGGAGTTGGTAGGGTGTACATCCCAGAGACTTGAATCTTTGGGCTGTCCATGTGCCAGCTGGGCCCTGAGCCTCAGTGGAGTTGCAACACCTACTCTCCAGTTCATTGGACTCACCCAGGAAAACTAACAAGGTGAGATTTGACAACCACCATATCAAGGAAATGAGAGAGCCTACAACTGCAAGCAAGAGAGTCCCATACATCAGTTGTATGGGATCAAAGGCCCCTCTCAATTAGAGGTGGAGTGGATATCGCCATCCCAGAATCCGCATGATTGGGGAATGAACTATGGACTAGAATGGACTTACTGGTATTCTACAATGGAAGAAATTACAGCATTGATGTGGAGGCAGTGGCCACTGGAGGTTCTGGGGGTAGGGGGAGGGAAAGACAGGTGTAATGCGGGGGCTTTTTCAGGACTTGTGAATCGTCCTGAATGGCACTGCAATGCCAGATATATGCCATTATATATCTGTTCCCATAGCCTGCAGAATTGTGTGGGAGAGAGGGTAAACTGCAATGTGAACTATGGTCCATGCTCAATGGCAATGCCCCAGGATGAATTTATCAATTGCAATGAATGTGCCACACTAATGAAGGATGTTGCTTATGTGGAAGGGTATGGGAGTTGGGGGGAGTGGGGCATATGGGAATCTCTATATTTTTTGTGTAACATTTGTGTAACATAAGTATCTTAAAAAAAAAAAAAAAAGTCTTCACAGACAAAAACTGAGAGATTATGTTACCAAAAGACCAGATTTCTAAGAGATACTAAAGGGACTGCTGCAGCCTGAATGGAAAAGACAAGGGTGAGAGACTTGGAGAAGAATATAGAAATGGAGATTATTAGTAAGGGTAACTTAAAGGCTAAAAAAGACAGACAATAATAAGATATGACAACGGAAAGCCAAAGGATAAAATGGACGAATTAAGTAAGGCTTTACAATAATAACATTGAATCTTAATGGATAGAACTTCCCAATCAAAAGACAGACTGACAGAATGAACAAAAAATATAAGCCATCTATATGCTGTCTACAAGAGATTCACCTTAGACATAAGCACACAATCAGGTTGAAAGTGAAAGGTTGGAAAAAGATATTCCATACAAATAGTAACCAAAAAAGATCTGGAGTATCAATATTACTATCGGAAAAAAAATAGATTTTAAATGCAAAACCATTATATGAGATGAAGAAGGTTATATTAAAAAAAGGGGCAATTCACCATGAAAAAAGAACTATAATAAATATTTATGCACCTAATCTGGGTACCCTCAAGATACATGTGGCATTCAGTGGCAAAACTGAAGGGAGAAATAGATGTCTCTACAATAATAGTTGGAGATTTCAATACACCTTTCTCAGCATTGGATAGAACATCTGGACAGGATCAATAAGGAAACAAGAGAGCCTGCGTAATATTGTGAATGAACTAGGCCTAACACACATGTATAGAGCATTAAACCCCAAAATAGCAGGATATACATTCTTCTCAAGTGCTTATGAATCTTCTCCAGGATAGGCCATATGTTGGCCCATAAAACAAATCTCAATAAATTTTAAAAGATTGAACTTATACAAAGCAATTTCTCTGATCATAATAAAATGAAGCTGGAAATCAATAATGGATGGAAAAAGGGAAAATTTACAAATATATGGAGAGTAAACAACAACACACTTTTAAATAATCAGTGGGTCAAAGAAGAAATTGCAAGACAAATAAGTAAATACCTCAAGACTAATGAAAACGAGAACACAACATATCAAAACCTATAGGATACAGCAAAGGAATGCTGAGAGAGAAATTTATAGCCCTTAATGCTTACATTAAAAAAGGAGAAAGAGCTAAAATCAAAGACCTAATTGCACATCTGGAGTAAGTAAAAGAACAGCAACTATTCCCAAACCAAGCTGAAGGAAAGAAATAATAAAGATCAAAGCAGATATAAATGAAATTGATTAAAAAAAAAAAAAACAATAAAGAGAATCAGAAAAACCAAAAGTTTGTTCTCTGAGAAAATCAACAAAATCGACAAACTCAGACTGACAAAGAAAAAAAGAGAGATGATACAAATAAATAAAATCAGAAACGAGAGGGGAGATATTACCAATGACCCTGCAGAAATAAGAGTTCATAAGAGGATACTACGAAAAACTGTACACCAAAAAAATAGACAATGGAGATGAAATGGACAACACAAACAACTTACACTGACCCTAGAAGAAATAGAGGATCACAACAAACCAATCACAAGTAAAGAAACTGAAAGTCAACAAAATTCTCCCAAAAATGAAAAGTGAATTCTACCAGTTATTCAAAGATGATCTAATACCAACTTTCTCAAGCTCTTCAAAAAATTAAACAGGAGGAAATGCACCAAACTCATTCTGTGAAGCCAACTTTACCCTAATACCAAAACCAGATAAAGATATTATGAAAAAGAAAATTACAGACCAGTTTCTCTAATGAATATAGAGGCAAAACTCCTCAATGAAATATTTGCAAACCAAATCCAAAAGAACATTAAAAGAATTATACAGCATCATCAAGTAGGTTTTTTTCGCAGGTATGCAAGGGTGGTTCAACACAAGAAAATCAATTAGTGTAATACACCACATTAATAAATTGAAGAAAAATCACATGACCATCCTGATTGACGCAGAAAAGGCAACTGACAAAACATAGCATCCTTTCTTGAAAAAAACACACCAAAAAATAGGAATAGAAGGAAGCTATCTCAACATGATAAACTGCGTATATGAAAAACCCTCAGATAATGTTGTACTCAATGGTGAAAGACAAAGCTTTCTTGCTGAGGCTGGGAAGTAGACAAGGATGCCCACTGTCACCACTGTTATTCAATATTGTGCTAGAAGTGCTAGCTAGAGCAGTTACGCAAGAAAAGGAAATAAAAGACACTCAAATAGGAAAGGAAGAAGTAAAACTTTCCCTATTATTCACTGATGATATGATCCTATACCTAGAAAATCCTGAAAAATCCACAAAAAAGCTACTAGAACTAACAGACGAGTTCAGCAAAGTGGCAGGATACAAGATTAATATGCAAAAATCTGTAGCATTTCTGTACACATATAAGGAGGAATCTGAGGAGGAACTCAGAAAAAAATTCCATTGATAATAGCGGCAAAAAGAATCACATACTTAATAATAAACTTAACTAAGAACATAAAGGTCCTGTATACTGCTATAATAAAAGAAACCTAAGAAGACCAAAATAAATGAAAGGACATTCCATGTCATGGATTAGAAGACTAAATAGCATTAAGATCTCAATTCTACCCAAATTGATTTACAGATTCAATGCAATCCCAATAAAAATGTCAACAGCCTTTTTTGCAGATATGGAAAAGCCAATAATCAAACTTATTTGGAAGGGTAAGGGGCTCCAAATAGCCAAAAATGTCCTTAAAAAGAAGAATAAAGTTGGAGGACTCTCACTTCCTGACTTTATACTCAGGAACCAAGATGGCACAGACGGTAGGATGCCTCTCTCTCACATTGGAGGTTCCCAGGATTGAATCCTGGTGAAGCCAGGAGGAGAATGATGAAAAGAGAGGGCAGGAAACAGAGAATTGCCCAGTGAATGGACACAAAAACTGCAAAAATGGGGGGGGGCAGAAAAAATAGATAGAAGTAAATAAATAAATAAATAAATCTTAAAAAAAAAAAATAAAGCATATTACTTTGCTGTAGTGGTAAAAACAAAAACAAAAACAAAAAAACCCCAGCACCATACTGGGCATAAAGATAGATATGCTGACCAATGGAATCGAATTTAGAATTCAGAAATAGACCCTCACATCTACAGTCAAATGATTTTCGACAAGGCTGTCAAAACCACCCAGCTGGGTCAGAACAATCTATTCAACAAAGGGTACAGGGAAGGGCAGATTAGCTATACAAAAGAAACAAAGAGGACCCTTATCTCACACCTTATACAAAAATTAACTCTAAGTGGATGAAGGACCTAAACATAAAAGCTAGAACCATAAAACTCCTAGAAGCAAATGCAGGGAAACATCTTCAAGGGCTTGTAGTAGGTGGTGGCTTCTTACACCCAAAGCACTTGCAATGAAAGAAAAAATAGATCAATGGGACTGCCTCAAAATTAAACATGTCTGTGCTTCAAATTACTTTGTTAAGTAGGTGAACAGGCAGCCTACTCAATGGGAGAAAATTTTTCAGAAACCACATAATCGATAAGGGTTTGATAGCCATATTATATAAAGAGACCCAACAACTCAATGATAAAAAAATAAGCAACCCAATTAAAAAATAGGCAGAAGATTTGAACAGACATTTTTCCAAAGAAGAAATACAAATGGCCAAAATACAAATGGCCAAAAAGCTCAACATCACTAGCCATTAGGGAAATGAAGATCAAAACTACAATGAAGTATCATTTCAAGCCTTACAGAATGGCCATTATTAAAAAAAACAAAACAAAACAGTAAACTACAAGTGCTGAAGAGGATGTGGAGAAATAGGAACACTCCTTCACTGCTGATGGGGATGTAAATGGTGCAGCATCTGTGGAACACAGTGGCATTTCCTCAGGATTCTAAATATAGAACTGCCATATGATCTAGCAATCCCGGTATCAGGAATATATTCAGAAGAAGTGAAAATAAGGTCACAAATAGACATTTACACACTGACATTCATAGTGGCATTATTCACAATTGTTAAAATATGGAAACAACCTAAGTGTCCATCAACTGATATATAGATAAACAAAATGTGGTATTATATATACTACGGATTACTATTCAGTTGTAAGAAGAAATGAAATTGGAATGCATATGACAACATGGAAGAACCTTAAGGACATTATGCTGAGTGAAATAAGGCAGACACAAGAGGACAAATATTGTATGGTCTCACTACTAAATATGATGAGTAAACTCCTGGAGTTAAACTCTAGAGTATAGGTTACTAGGAGACAAAATATGGGTTGAGAAGGGGGAGCTGATGCTGAATATATGCAGAATGTTTAATAAGGTGGACTGTAAATATGAGGAAATGGATAGAGTTGATGGTAACACAATTAGGTGAGTATAATTGGGTAGTCTAGGGAGGTTACTGTCAATTGAAAGAAAACTAGAGGATAATCTGGGACTGTGTAATATAGTGATTATGGATGATGATTGTGGTTAATAGTACAAACAGAGGAATGTTCCTCTATTACAAAATGTTATGGTTATGTAGATACATGGGAAAAATACAACTAATGTAATATATAGACTATAGTAAGCAGTAATAATGTAATATTTTCACAGTAATGGCAAAGAAGGTACTATGTCAATGCTAAGAGTCTAATGAGGGGTATAAGGGGTATGGGAATTTTTCTTTTGGAGTAATGAAAACATTCTGAAATGGACTGAGCTGATGATAGCACAAATCTGTGATGAAACAGTGAAGATATACTTAGGATAGACTGACTGTACAAGGCAGAGGACTGTATAATACAGTGAACCCCATGGTGAATGATGGACTGTGGTTAACAGTACAAATATGAGAACATTCTCTCATGAACTATAACAAATATTCAATACTAATACATGGTGTTAATGACAGGATGGTTTGTGGGAAAATACACCAAATATAATCTATAGACAGCAGAAATATTATGATGATGTTCTTTCATCAATTGTAACAAATGTGTCACAACTATGTAAGGTGTTGGTGGTGGGGAAATGTATGGGAATCCTGTACGGTATGCATGATTTTTTTGTAAACTCACAACTTCTCAAATTAAAAAAAAAAGTAACATCAAATCCATAAAATTTCAGGTAAAAAAAAATTGTGTAGTCCGGTTTTGTCACTTCTCTCCAGGACTCTGGAAAGGGTAAGAAATAATTCCCTGTTATTTATTGTAATGAATTTCAAGATAGTAAGTTAAGTTAAAAAGCATTTGAAACTGCACTTAAACTCACTTCTGCCTTTAATATACCCCACATAAAGGAGGTATAGGGAGAGAAAAGGAGAAATAATGAGAGATTCCAAAAAGATATAATTCATGTTCATCTTGGATTATACGCCACTACCACAAAATATAGTATACATTGCTTTTTCATGAGAATTTCTCAGTCAAAAAAGTTCTTAAAAATGCACATTTTCAATTCTTACCTTTATCCAGATTTCCAGGTGACACAGCATTTAAATCGCCAAACTGCAAAACAATAGTCATTTGTGCAATTGTTAATATCAGGCAGAATAAAATAATATAGTCTATTAGTCTGCAGTAAAAACACCACACTATGGCTTTTTAAACCTGTCAACTAGTGACCATTCTGACCTTTAACTACATGGGTCACATAATTTTCCAATCAAACTTGTCGAATTTAAACAGTTTAAACTGTCACAATTTAGCTGTCTTAGCCTCTTTACAAAAGGATAACAATTTACTCTGCCTACTATGCTCCATTTTACTTTTATTATTTCAACTTAGCAATGAAGAAATAGGGGCACTTTAAACCAAATGGCCTGGATGAAGATAGATGGGGTGGAATAAATTTGGGAAAGTCCCACCTGACCAGGATGCATCAGCTCCATCCCTCATGCTCCAGTCCACCTGGAGTCTCTACATTACAGAATTATGGTCTGGCCTTTTGGTTGAACTTAGTTTTAAAAGCTTTTATTAGTAAAACTGAAAAACATATTAGGAGTCCCAAAGTTCAGAGCACTTATTTTTACAAAATCTTTAATGTGAAAACTCTCTTGTAACTTGTTCTTACATGCTACGGTGATAGGGTCCCACTTTAAAAAAGGCATCTTGATTGCTACTAATGCAAATGACAAGAGTTTAAAACAATATGTAATAATTAAGGAAAAATAACCTTCAGCTTAGATGTTATTTTCTACCTTGGTTCAGTAGCTTGATGATAATTTTACATTGAGAACAAAGATGGATACACTAAATAAAAAACTGAAAAGCAGAAGTAACAAAGCTAATCAGAAAAAGGTGAAGTGAAACCTCAAAGCATCACTTTTTAAATGATGAACATTACTTTTTTTTTAAGCTGAAGATTCAGAATAAGTCATTTTAGAAATTCAGATTTCTCAATAGGCTTAGAAAGGATGAGACAGAAATTCTACTTACATTCGGAAGTTTGCTTATAAAGAGTTCCATGATAGGAGTATTTTTTTCATCTACAAGGTATGTCTATAAAGTAATAAAACTGATCTTATTTTGCAAACATACACACATTTCTTTTCACCTAAACAAGTATTGTTTTTCATAGTAGCTACCTAGGGAGCATATACATTTATTCCAAGGTCCAAAGATCTGGAATTCCTCTTTGACAATCAATTGCAAGAGTTAGTTAATGAGTATCCCTCAAAAAAGCCCATCTTGTTACTTTATATCCCATTGTGACTCCAAATAATATTCTGAATTTGATTAACTGCACTTGGTCGTGGAACGATTTCTGACTATTCCCCAAAATCAAATTCACCTTAGCCACAATTCAGGATATTCAAAGTAATGTGTTATTTTACTCTTTATTATTTCTTAGCAGCTCAGAGGCAATTTAAAAAGAGGCATTCTACAACATTTTGGGCCATGGCAGCATTCCTGGAACAAATGTGTAGCCTTCCTAGGTGACTGCTTTGAAGAGGACAAGAGCCTCCTGGACATATAACGTCTAGTAGGTTGTTTGAAAGTCTGTCCCATTACTTTATAGTTACATCTAACTGGGCAACAAATATAAAATCATAAATGCTGAAATGCTGTTTTGAAGTTGTTCCTGCTCACATGGGTCAGAAACTTATATTATTCTACATAAAAATCACCATATAACTTATGCAAGATGTCTTAAATTTAAGAATAAAACCTAAGGGAAAAAAATCCAAAAGGACTATTTATCCATTTTACGTATTATGAAAATATATTAGAACTAGAAATACAGAATGCTCAAAGCGGAAGGATCATTTATAAATTATTTCTAATTGACATAATACATTAAGATTTTAATTTATTTTATATGAATACTTAAGAAAACAAGATCTAATTATGGAAACAAGTTGGCAGTGATGATTCTAAATCTACCTCCATCCCTATGTAAAGTAAATATTACATTTATTTTTTAAAAATATCTAAAAGTTGTCCATGATTAAAGTACTCTTGTCATTGGTAATCAATAATATAACACGAAGTGGCTAAAAACAAATTCTGGATATGTTTGAAAATTTTCTTCCCAAGAAACATTGTTTTTAGAAAGAAACATTATTTATAGTTGTTACTTAACCCTGAAATGTAACAACTTCCTCAAGACAGAAATTTTCCTTACAAAGTTTCTATATAATCTGAATGAATACATCTGACATTTAGGATGCTGAAAAAAAAAGTTAAACTGAAATCTCAGTGAATGTCATTATCATTACCAAAAATCCATCTTGATATCCTATGTAAAGCAAAACAGAGGTTTTATGCATTTCACAAGTTGCTAGAGGTAAAACCAAATGAGGAATAAGATAAGGATGGTTTTCAGAGTGGGCTCATAAATGGAGAAATAATAGTGAAATGTTTTGTGGAAAGGGAGGAAGCAAGAAAAAATAATATACTGGAAGCGGAGTCTATAATCCACAAGCAGAAGTTTTTTTAATAAAATGGTCACATTTGCCTGAGTAAGACCATTTGACATTATTTTATTTTATTTTTTTGCTAGTATTGAGGAAACATACCTCACCAGATCAAGCTGTTTAGAACATAGTAACTGTTTCCTCAATTTTGTCTGTTTTACATTCTTCACTGAAGGGTGGGGAATATAGGACTCGATTGATCTCCGATGATATATTTACCACTTCAGGCATTTGTATTTTATTTTTCACTTACAGAATTTGAATTATATACAATTTCTTACCAGTATGAAACTTTTTTACAGGATGCATTTCAAGGTCTACACTTGCTGATACCATATATGTATCCAAAGTAGTGGGGCCAGAATGGCCCTAAGCTCCACAAGCAAATGAAGGCCTTTCAAGCAATTCTAATGCTAAAGGTTTATGGGATTGGACAAATCCTGTTCTTTGAACAGTTTCATGAGGGTCAACCTGTATCACCAACTGCATCATAAGCAGCCCCCATGACCTCAGAAAGCATGATGGCTCTGGGAGGGTCCAAGCTGTACAGACGCTGGCCACCAGATGCCAAGATGTGGCATGCAATGAGCTGCAGGAAGTGAGTACAGAAAGCACATACAGAAGAATCCACATGGTATACTTTACTACATGACCCCAGGCATTTCTACGGACTTGAGGACCATGATCAGCAGCAGCTGGCAGGCCAAATAGTTAAAAGCTTTAAGTAGAAAAAAATGACTCCCTTTGGGGGCAGTCTTTACACAGATTCAGAATAAAGTAATACTCTGGTCTCATACTGGAGAACAGGTCTGCCAGCAGTGGTAATTTTTGATATAGTATGTAGGAAAGAATATATGTATGTATACATTTTGCTGGTTTCTGCCAATGAATCACTTGCTCTAGGAAAGAAGATCTTTAAGATTATCATAGGCACTAAGTATAGATGACCACAAAATTATTTGAAGTAGTTTCTATCTTATGATTGAAATGTCTTCTTTGAAACTCGCTTTCATATTTTAAATTGCATAATTCTATATATAAACCCTTTTCTACATTCCTAAGTACTTAAAAATCTTTCATTCATTACTACTAGTTAAGATTTAATTAGAGTCTAGCTATGAATATCTTGTTAGACCTAATTCTGTTTGTGTTTCTTCCCTATTCATTTTTAAAAATTGACTTATTTCCTCCATTCTATTTTGTTGGTTGTGTTTTTCAAAGCATTGAATTAGTTTGCCTCTGATTACCACTTGGGCTGTATCCCAAAGAATGATTCTGGATTCTTTGCAATTCCATGACTCATTTGATTCAACATTCAAAAATTGTCTACGGGCTACGTATCCCCTTACAATAGATACAGTTTTATTTAAGAATTAATGTTCCTTTACCTTATCTGTTTTATTTCAACTTCTAACTTCATCTTGGTATGGTTAAAAAAGTGATGGAACAATGGTCCAATTGTACATATTATTTGGACTATCAGAGTAGAACCAATTAAAAAAAAAAATCTAACCCAGAGTAAGAGACAATCAAATACAGTCGTCCTGAGTAATACACACAGCTACAGATATTTATATACTTATGGAAAGAAAAGGGGAAGGAAATGGAACTCACAACAATCAAGTACCTACCATGTTCCTGCCTGCCTGCCTATCCACTCCACCTACCTACCTACCCACCTATCAAATTTAATCTTCAAAAAAGCCCTGTGCAGAAACTGTCCTTATCAAGAGCTGCAAAAGTATTAAATGGGAAGCATGGAATTTAAATTCAGATGTGGAACATGGCATGGGAGGAACAGCACAGGCTGTGCATTCAGCCTGACCTGGGTTTGAATCACAACTCTACCACTATCAGTTATGTGATCCTGGACAAATTAAACTCTTGAGCCTTGGATTTCCTTATATATGAACAGACAGGAAATGCAAAAGGATGAAGAATCATGCTTCCATCAAGTCATATTGCCTTCAAAATTCAGTTTTCAAGGTAAGAATTTTACAAACAATGGTACAAATATCATTGATAAACCCTAGAATTCCATTCAACCATAAGGTCATAGAAAAGGAATTTCAAAACTAAATGCCTCCAGTAGAGTAGAGCTACAAGGGGTTCTGTCTGGGAATGGAAGGTACCTTACTTAGGTTTTGACTTAAGGAAAGGTTGTTGACACTATAAACTCAATCTAGGACTGGTGTTAGAGGTGATTTATATACTGACCAAGACATTTATGACTCAAGTAAACAGCAAGAGGAGGGCCGGCCTTAGCAAGGACTGTGTGTGTGTTCTGTGTGTTTGGCAGGATGCGGGTGATCACATAACTAGAAATAGCTGATGAGCTCAGATGAACATCAACATGGAGACCCTAGCCTAAACAACTGCAACTGTGTTTTTGTTTGCTTCTCTCTCTGCTCTTCTGAGAAGCCAATGAAGGAATAAGGCCCTTCAAAGCTTTCCCCTCAGAAGCAGTAAGATTGTTCACATGAAGATTTGGAACTTCCTGACCCAGTCTTCGTCTTTTCAGCACTTTATATCTAGCCTGAATTTGTAATGTTCTGAACTTTACAAATCATGTATAGCTGGGCATCTGTTATATAAGGATTAGGTAGTGGCAACTATTTTGGATGTTTTTGATGGTAGAGAGAAATGTTTTGAAATTTCAACTCTAAGAGGTTTCAGAACATTATTACTTTTTAAATGTCTAACAAATGAGAACCAAATTAATAAAAGCATTTTTCAACTGAGGAAAAACAGTTGCTGACTTTAATCTCCAATTTTTTAAAAATTGCAAGCAATGTTAATATTTCATTTGATAAAAGCCTTGTGTTTCCTGTTGTTTTTTTCCTGCAAGTTTACTTTTCTGTGCATTTCAAAATAGTGTTTATTGAAGGCTGCTAAGAAAGCCAAGATTTCTTATAGTTTGTTTTACACCAAGGCACAGCCTACTCTAAAATCACTGTTGGTGCTGCTCCTTGGGGCTAGCCAGCTCTCCTGGTGATGTGTGCTGTTGGACCCTCATGTACAAGGCAGCATATTTTCATCATGGCCCTAACTGCTCAAGTTTTTTTTTTGCCATCCTCCCTTCTTCTCCCAGAACACAGCAAGGCATGTAATTTTATATTGGTTTTAAAATATCTAAGAAGCACTCATGCATGGGAAGTGTTTATGTAAGTAAGAATATAGGCCTTAGGTGCTTTTGAGGAGAAGGAACCTCAAATTTAGCAGCATTCATTACCACCCTAAGGCCCAAGTAAGAGCTGGGGCCTCTGCCCTGAGCCCCACACTTTGGAGAGCCCAGCTCTGGCTTTCCTGTGGCCATGGCCTTCCCTACAGCATGAGTTCACAGGGCCACATGGATATGCTCTCTTGGAACTGTGCCCTCCATCCTCAGATGATACTCCTGTTACCTGAAACCCTAAAATTCCCTGCCCAAAGACCCTGCATTCACTTGCAGGCCTGTGCAGACCTCTTCTCCAGGTCTACCCTTCAGGAGAAAGAACGGACAACTGACAAGGGACAACTGTTTGCAGAAGCTGGACAAAACCTGAACATTGGGCCGAGGTGACCACAAACATGAGCATGAATCTACTCATGTCATGGGAAGAGAGTGAGGTTTAAGAGAAGAGTGGTGGCCTAGGGGCCAGGGGCTGGCTCTATGTTGCCACTTTCTGGTACAGAACTTGGAGGAGCCTGAGATTCTAAAATTCAAATCTGGTCTTCTAAGTTGTTATCAAAATATATGTATCAAAGTAGGCAGACAGACAGATTTGTATGATTCATAACTTTTAAATATTTGGACCTATGGTACCTTGGTCCTGCAAATATCGGGTTTGGGCCTGGCAGCATACCCTTTATATAAATAAAACTAAGAGTGGAGGAGAAACAACCTTGAGGCTCCTAACTTAAGACTGCCTTCCCTTGGGCTACCTGCATTAGCTTATAGAAAACCATGAAACTAGTTTGTTATGTCAAAGGAATACTTCTTAAAAAAAAAAAAGACTCATTTTTTGAAATCATTATCAATCTACTGGAGTGATAATGGGGGCATGAGTGGAAACATCTTCTCTTTTTACCAAGAAAATCTTTACAAACATGAATCAAGTTTGAAGTACTTGTACTACCACTGCACAAGGCCCATATTCTTATAGAAAATCTTTATTTTTTATGACATTTTATAGCAGTGCAGTACAGTGACAGTATTAAAGTAAAGCAGAAAACAATTCCTAGGAATTTAGGAACTTGCTCATCTCAAACAAAGGCTATTTTTTTTCAATCAGCAGGACTAGCAACCACCAGCTTCAACTGTGGCCACAAGCAAAATACCAAAAATTCTCAAAGCCAGAGCCAGCCACTTGGGCTAGGAACAATATAACAGCATGTTAAAAAAAGAAAAAAAGAGGCCAGCACATGGCGATGTCATGCTTAATCTATGCCAGGGAATCTACACAACTAGCTCCCTGGCTGGAGCTACCTAACCAAGGAACAATGCTACCAGGCATGCTCTCACTCTCTCTCTTTTAAACAAATAGCCTAGGAGTAGACTTTGCTGAAGAGGACTGTGTGCTGAGATTTCTCTCTTGATGCCATCAGTACCCAGTTTAATTCTTGAAATGTTTTAAGAACTCTTGAACTTCTATTTTCTTCTCTTTTCCCACTTCCAAATTCTTTAGGAAAACTGCTCTCTCTGCTTGTAAGCACTTATGAAAACCAAACTTTGTACAGAGGTTCTCTGAAATATTACTGACAGGCACATTCTGGGGAGGAAGTGTACCTCTTAGTCTAGAAACTTTATTTTCCTGAGTAAAGAAATCTGGTATATCTATGATGAAATCCAATAAGAAGTCCTATAAAACGGTAATCTGTACTTTCACCATTCTTTCCTATTTCCTTGCATGAATATTTTTTGAGCACATATTGGGGATTATGTTTGTACCACTGTTACAAGCAAAATTTTCTCCATTCCCTGAAGAGGATGAGGACAGGTTATGGGCCCAAGCAGGCAGGGAATGAAACTGATATATGAAGCTAATGAGCAGGTATCCCAGAGGGAAAGGGATGCAGCCCCAGGCTAGTGAGTCAATAGTTTCTTTTCTCAAATGCAAGCAGAGAAAGGGACAGGATGACAAACCAGGAAAAAGGAGGACAAAATGCGAGAGCTCCTATAGAGTCAATTCCTAGGAACCAGAAGGATGAAGGAGCAGGAGAATGGCCTCCTACATCTCTCCTCCAGGGGGTCACTTTTATCATTTATTTTCAAGTTGTCAGAAACTGCCAATTATATGGGAGCGGAGCTATAGCTAAAAGCAAACTACAAATTCTAGAAAAATCATATTGACTTAGGTCTGGTCTCTGGGTAGGTTCAGAAGAGTTGAAGAGTATAATTTGTTGTTGTTTTCTGGCAGATTTATCTTTCCAATTACAATTTGCTTAGTCTATTGTAATAGACTAAGACTATTACAAGACTAATAAGACTGAGAATTGCATATTCTCAATATCTAACAAAAAGTGGAAGGGGAAAAGGGTGGTAGCACTATCAAGATGCATCCTATAAGGCAGAGGAAAGAAGCCTTGGAACAAAATAATGAAAGCTTTTATGCTAGGCACCTGGTTTGTATATGATTATGAGTGTGTGTGCATTTGGGAGAGTTGTACAGTACAGAAAAAATAAATTAGTCTATTCTGAAACTGTCTATAAGTAATTTATATTGTAAAAAGTTAAAATGTGGATTAAGCCTATTTGGCTATTTAGTGTAGACAGTTCTATGTTCTAAAGTTAGCTTTACCACTTGCTAGTTCTGAGTTTGGGCAACTTTCAGCCTCTTTTCCTCAACAGTGAAGTGGGGATACTCACACATTTTTTGCAAGGTTTCAGGGAATATTAAACAATAATGTAAAATACCTAGTACAGTGGTTGTCACAAGGCTAGCCCTCAATTAGAAAAATATTAACACAACAAAATAATAAGCTTTACTATAAAAGCAATAAACAATATAACTTTTGAAAAGTATTCCTTACATTTTCTAAGCTACTACCATTCCAAGATATTTTTCCCTGCAAATGATCTTACCTTGTGATGCAATTCATTTCTTTTAAAATATTCTATTACAAGTTTTTTTTTATTATTCCAAAGGCACATTTTTCTGTCTATTCCCTAGTTGCACGCAAAAAAATGCTCACTGAAATTTTTCTTTGGTTTGATTTTACTAAGCATCAATGCTTATTTACCACAAATGTACTTCAGTGAAGTACAAAATGGAACTATTTCACTGAACTTTTATGCCAAAATCTTGCTTGCTATATTGTTATAGCTCTTTTCCAGTTTTTCGATTTTGAATATTTTTTCCTTCTATTTGAATATATCAATTTTGATGAACACAAGACATTTTTCTTGTGATGGTAAATCCATGAGGGTTCTTCAATTTTTTCCCTCCAATTTTACTGAAGCATTATCTTTCCTATATTGATATTCACAGTTGAACAATTAAAGAATCTTTGGTCTTATTTTTAATTTTAAAAAGCTGGCTATAGAGGTATAGCGTAGATAAAATTTAAAGAAAAAGATAAAAATTAAATTTAATTAAAATTAAATAAGTAAAATCAAATTATGATAAAAATGTAAATATAAATAGATTAAATATAAAAATGTTTGTTACAGAAAACCACTTTAGAAAGCAATACATTTTATAGTTTCAGTGAATATATTAATGGACTATGTATATTTTAAAGAGATAAAGCACATATACCATAAACTTTCAATTAGAAAGCTTCCAAAAAGCCATACAATTCAAATAAAATGATATTTTTCTGCTCAATTCTTCTTATCAGAGTTGCACAGTAAGCCTTATGATTTTTTCTTTTAATTTAACCGGTGTGCAAACAGATGCAAATTGTTTATTTTATTTCTACTCTTAAAATTTCAACACTGCCAGAAAGCCTGTGGGCACATTTATAATATTTAAATAAAAATCCAAAAAGTTACATAAATTCTAGCAATAATTAAATCTGGTTTCCTTTTTATTATCTAGTAAAATATTAAAAAATGAAACTCTGGAATTGCAAATGTTTTAAACAATTTATTAATCGACATTAATATAGTAGAAGGACATTTAGAAGAAAACTTTTGGGAGCTGTGATGCTGTTTCCAACCTGAGGCTCCATTATATGGTAGTTTTCATTTCAGCAATTTAAATGATAGTGTTACAGGCATGAAAAGATATTTTGTCTACTTGTATACCTTGTTTACATGTAGAATATGTGTTGGCTTCACGTGTCTGCTCAAATAATATAATGTTAATTTTAAAACTCATTTACTGAGTTCAAATGAACGAAAAGACATTAATTGTACTTAACTTACTTTAAAAGGAAAGCCCTTTTCCTTGCTGCTGGACATTTTTAACTGTCTGACACTTCTCAAATAAAACACCCATAAAAGCAAAACAAATGCCCATCAAAGTTTGTACCTGTTTTTCAGGTTTCCTCTCAATGATTTCTGAGCTGTTTCTTGCTTCAATCCTACCCTATCCTTTAGCAGGTAATAAGGCTTGTAGATAACAGGAAGGACTCCGGTGCCAGATGTTTGGTTTCAGAATCAGATTTCACAAATTAGTTGCTAAGTGACCTTGGGCACGTGAGTTGATGGCTCTGAGTCTTACTTCATCACCTCTATAACAGGGATAATGATAAGTATCCATACATAGGGCTGCTGTAAGTTATTAAGTTAATATACATAGAGCACTTAGAACTGTGCCTGGCACATAAGCACTATGCAGGTGCTAGCTATCGCTTGAATTGGTTTTCTATCCTAATCCAATTCTGCCTTTTTTTTCTTTTCTTTTTAATTAGAGAAGTTGAAGAAAGGCCAATTCTGCCCCTTGTCTGTTGAATCTGACAGTTTATAACTGGTCTCCCTGGTGCTTGAACCTCAGGTTTCCCATGAAAACTCCTCTTTTGCTACGCTCCCTCTCATCTTAGGCAGGACCTGTGCATGTTAATTCCCTGCCCGCAGTGGTCTCCACCCCTTACCTCTACATTCTCACTATTTACATACAGTAAACTCCTTTTGTCCTTTAGATTTCACCTCAAACATCCTGTTCTTGGGGAAGCCTTTCCAGACCACCCCCCGCCCCAGGCTAGATTAAGCTCTCTAAGCTCCCTTTAATTTTCCTTTATAGCAATTATCAGACTTTTAAACTATGTCGTTAACTGATTATTTCATAAATATGCATCCCATTCTAAAATAAGTTCCTTGAAGGCAGGGTCAAAATCCATTTTGTTCATCATTATATCCCAATCATTACAGTGTTTGATCTACAGTAGGTGCTAACAAATATTTGTTAAATAAATTAATAATTTAATTTCAGGGATGAAAAATCTAGGTTTCAACATAAGTGAATACGATTTGCCCAAGATGTTCAATGATATGACAGAACTAGAAGCAGAATTCCATTCTTCTTCTTCAAAGACCTCTATTATTTCCACAGGAAGATAGGCATTAAATCTCCAATTATATAAATCATACAAAGAATCACGCAGTTAGTATTACACAGGTTCTAGAATGAAGAGTAAAGCTACAATTGAGAGAGCATAATAGCAGTATCTAAGGTAGTCTGAGGAAGTTGGACCTTCCTGAGGAACTGATATTTAAGATATGAAGGATAAGTAGGAGTCAGACTGGTCAAGGAGAGGTGGGCAAAGTATTCCAGGTAGAAAGAACCACTTACACAGTGGGTCTGTGATTATAAAAAACTTGATGGTAAGAACAAAGAAAAGGCCACCATGACTGCAACAGAAGGAGCAGGAAGTGGAAGGCAGAGGTGGATCAGAGAGGCAGGGCCAGGTCATACAAGGCATCATGTAATAAGGAACCTATTTTGTCCTTGAACAGCAAGGGAAAGCCTCTGAAGGGTTTTAAGTAGGCGATAACACAATCAGCTTTGCATTTTCCTAAGATGATACTCTCTGCAATATTGGGGATTTGGGAAAGAGCAGAGATTTTGCACTGAATCAGGGTTATGGCAGTGGAGATAGAGTGAGATGGATAGATTTGTGAAATTTTTAGAGGTAACACCAACAGATTTAGTAATTGCTTGGATACAGGGGTCAGCATGATCAACAGGGAGGATCATGGCGCCATTTACTGAGAAAGGGCTGGCAATAGATAGGTCAAAAGCTTAATTTCACTAAGTGTATAATAAGCTCTCAAGAAATAGTTACAATTACTATTGTTTTTATGTTTGTTGTTGCCAATGATTGAAAACCATTTGCTGCCATTGAAAATAATGGTGATTTTATGGATTTTAGCCTGGTGTGTTCCTCCCACTATGAACACAGGCACTTCTGGACAGGGTTTCAGAAGAGGAAGTCACCTGAGGGACTAAGAATGCAACTGACCTTCAGCATGTAAAGGCCTTTTTTACCTCCAACCTGGTTTCCAGGGAAGTCTAGGGTAACACTGCAAGGCAAATATAAGCAAATAGCTTTCTTTCTTGAATTTCATTCTCCTTTTCTCCAGAATCAAGAAATTTTAGATAGGAAAATGTGGCAAAAGCCAACAGTTCTAAAAAGGGCAACAGGTGTATGAGGCACCAATGTTATATGGGGAGATGAAACACATAAAATTAGCCTTAATTGGCTTTCTAGGCTGAATAATGGATGAGCACAGGCAGCTCAAAGGATTTTCCTATAAATTGGGTAAAGGGATAG
>JAQZBX010010679.1:31031-44068 GCA_029593785.1 Cabassous unicinctus
AAAAAAAGCATGGCTATTAGGATGATGAGTTGGCAGTACTGGTTATTTAAGCCATCTTAACATTGGTGAGCCAGTACTGCCTGTCCAAGCATGTGAGGAGGTTGCCAAGCTTCCCCACTGTGCGATCAGCTCAAGCCCACTGCCTCTGTTCCCTGGAGATACAAGGGAAGCAAAGACTGCACATCAGGATTAGCCACATGGGGTTAATGAGAATCCCTGTTACCATTATACTGTTTATTCTGTGAAAGAAGCCCTGGAAAAGATGAGGTGGATAGCAAATGTGCCAAATATACAAAAAGGCATGTCCATTTTAGAAGTTCTGAGCCCTGTTTTGAGAAATTTTATAGTACATAATCTATATGCCAACTGGGCATTTGGCACCCAGACATCTCTAAAAAAACTAAAGAAAGAGGCAATGAGAGGAAGATAAATTTAAGAAAAGTCCAGGGTTTTTTCTGTCACATGAGGTCCTGCCTACAATTTAAAAGCTGCAGTGATTCTTGCTTAATCTCACACAAATATTTGGCATTATTTAGCCACAATTATCATCGGAGAATATCATACAAACACATATAGATTACACCAAGGGATTTTAAATAAAAGGAAAGGAGGAGTATTTCAAGTGACATGCTAAACAAGTCTGATATGGATTTTATTTAAAATAGAATACTTACGGAGGTCCTTATAAGTATTTTAATATAAATTTATTTATACTTTTATTATTAGATTTATTAAACCTGGAAAAGTATCTAATATTTATTTAAACTTCTTTTTAAGATAAACACATAGCTTAAATATGAACATTTTTTCTTTATTGCTTAATATAATTTGGATAATCTGTAATATTGTCTACCAGGTATAATCTAGCAAGGTATGAAATATCCCCAATTCAATGTAATGAAATGAGCCACTGCCGAATTCATCTGAGCATCTGCATCTATCCCTCATTATATTAACCAACTCTTGTTTATATTAACTTCAGAGTTCTAGCTTTTTGACACTTGCTGAAGACATTTTGATTACTATCTAGAAATTCTGAAGAAAAAATATATTTTTATATCTTTATCTTCAAGCCTAGTCTTGAAGATCAGACAGTGTTCAAAAGAAATCTCCAACATTTCCTAGCTTTGTAACCACTTCATCTCTCTTTTTCTTAGCTACCTGTATAAACCTCAGATGAAACAGGACAAACAGTACCTATCTTAAAGAGCTGTAAATATTAAATGTTTTATTACATGCAAAGCACTTAGAACCATGCCTGGCACATAATAAGTACCCTAAAATGTTAGCTATCATCGTTATCAGTGCCACTACGACCATCAATGTTATTATCCTTCTGAAATAGAAACATTCATTTTGTTCTTGGACACTGGGGAAGAGTCTACAAAATATATATTTAATTTTTTTCTCTGTATGTCCTAGCCTTAGCATCAATCTTTCTTATTTCCCATTCAATAGGTTTTTGTTGTTGTTGTTCATAAGTTCTACAACTTTTCTTTTACACAGACATCTTTATAATATGTTAAAACATTCCATGAACATTTACATGATCCAATCTATAAATTTAGAATCCTTTGATTTAGGAAAATAAATAGGGACAGAAGGATTTAAGGACCCATTGCAATAACTCCACACACAGTCTTTTCAGGGTCTAAGACTCATGGGATAGAACCACTGCTTTAATCAATAATTAATATATATAGATTGAATTATAATTCAAGTTCTTTTATAGAAACCCAGTGGGCCATAGCTTTTTTAGCTTCTCTTACCTCACCCATGACTGCTATAGGTGTCTCTCCTGTTGCCTGGGCAACCCGGTGTTCTACTAAGTAGAACATATACTCGTCGTAGAGTAGACGAATCAAGTGGAAGGAGCCAAAGCTAGCAGCACTGCGTAAGGTTAAGTCCCGAATAACCATCGAGCTGTTCCAAAAGAAAAGACATAAATGCAGTATTAGAGATCAACCTACTTTTCCTCTTAAACTAAGTTAAGTCAGGCACCTATAAGATTGGTATAGCATGAAACCTGTCCTGGGACAATTTCATTATTGAAAGAGGTTGGCTCAACTGGTTTAAAAGGGGTTCTAAGGAGGTAATCCTCACTTAATGCTTAAGCCTTATTAGAGCTCGACAAGTTTGCATTAGGAAAATCATTTTATGATCATAGGCAAGTCTGCAGATTTTACTATACTCATAAATGGGTCAGAATGAAATAAAAAAGATTTTGAAAGGCCACTGCCACCATAAGAAAAAGACACTCAAAGTGAAGATTTTATTGATGTGCTAACACTGTGTTAGCTCTCAATGATAATGAACTTTGGGGTACACTTTGGGAAAAATATGTATCTGTGGCAGGCAAAAGTTACAAAATATACTAAACAACATTCCCAGATGTTGCAAGGTAGAATATGAGGTAAGTACAAGCAGGGATCCTGCAAATTGTGTTGAAAGGCAAGTTGATTAATTGATTCCTATTTTCTTACTGATTTCCATTTAAATTAAGGTTATTTTCCACTAGAAAAAAGTATAATAAAAGATCAGTTAAGATGCATATCTTTGAATAATGTGAATGTTTAATTCATAAAATGTAAATAATAACACTAAAATATGATTATTAATAAAATACTAATTATAACTCCATCATATTCAAAATGGAAATGAATCCAAAATAAAATTTTGGCCTCACTGAAGACATGCCAATCATTTAGCTTGCCCATGCACTTCAAACCTCTTTAAAATTTCTAACTAACAACAGGAGTGATTTGTGTGCATGGATTTCTCACCTTTCATTTAGTGGCCGCCTCTACAGATTTTTGGCCTAGAAACATTAAAACAACCATTTTATTCTTGGATAGGAGGAAGAGAGAGATTCTCACATAGGAACAGACTGATATTACAAACTCTTGTTTTGCAATGAAAAATTGTAAAACATCCGGCAAATTGAAAAATACAAGACTGTACTTTAGTTTTCTCTTTCATTTTCAACATTGTTTATAGTAAGGCTACTATTATGTCAAATTTGTACATTTGACTTGGCAAACAATAGATCATCATTGTACATCTGAAAATCATAAACCCTGGATTCTGATTCTGGTTCTTCATTAACTAACTGCTGACCACAACCAAGTCATTTCTCTGAGATTGTTTTTCCTCGGGTGAAAAATGAAAGCAGTATTTTTGGTTTTATCTACTTTACAGGTTTCATTTTTGGGATAAAGTGAGTTAAAGGATTTGAAATCAACTTGTGAGTAAATAGAATACTGCGCTAATATAAGTCATTATGATTAGTATATATAGAAAAGAAAAAGCTGAGCTTCTCATTCTCATTTGATCATGGCAACAAGAATAGGGAGTTACTATATGATGATAGCAGAGGACCTCTCATCTCTGTGGACTGAAAATACCAAAACAAAACAAAAAATTGGTTTGGAGTCAGACAGGCTCAGGGTACACATATTACAACCTTGATCGTGACCTACTGCATTTGACTTTAAGGTTTAATTTTAGTCTAAAGATCACATGAGATCATAAAACTTGATCACGTCAAGTAAATAATTGTGGAAAAGTAATGTAGGAGCAGAATATTTGCTCTTAATTACATCTCTCCCGCTGAAGAAAGAGAAGGAATATTTGAAATATAGCCTGGAGGAGACAAATGGCTAACAGACATATAAAAATATGATGACTTTTATTCAAATTAAAATAAATGCAAATTAAAGTAAGATACTATATATCACCAATCATTCTATAAAAGATTGAAGACCCAGTGTTGCAGAGCACATGGGAAAAGAACTCTCATTTACTGTTACTGCAAGCATAAATTCACAAAATCTTTGTGGATGCCAATTTGGCAATATTTGTCAAAATTTAAAATGCTTAAATCCTTGACCTAGCAATTCTAATTCTAGAAATTTATACAAGTAAGCAAAGATTGTTTTAATTGCAGAGATATTTGCACTAATGAGAAACTACGGGGATAACCTATCTATTAGTAGGATGCTGGTTAAATAAATTATAGCTTATTCAAAAATAGAATTTTATGCAATAGTTAAAAATATGTCTATGATATAATATTAAAGAAGCAAAATGTATAATATGAGCCCATTTACATAAAAACTATCTTTAAAAAAACTGTCCCCAAATAAATGGGAATGTTTACTACTTTATTAGTATTGAGATAGCACATTTCATTAAAACGGTATATATATACTAAAAAGTTCATATCCTTTTATCAGAAGTTGTATGAAGAAATATATACAATTTTTATACAAAGATAATCATTAGGCAAAAACCTAAGTGTTCAAAATAAGGGAATAAGGAAAAAACAACAAAACCTAAGTGTTCAAAATAAGGGAATAAGGAAATGCTTAGTTTTTGAGACATACACATAAATGGGATATTTTGATATTAAAAAACTATGTTTCTGAAGATATTTAATGATAAGGAATGGTCAAGATGCATTGATCCATTACCAAACTTTTCCATTACCCCAAATAGAAACTGTACAATTTAAGTTGGTAGCTCAACATTGTGAACATAATAGCACTTATTTATATTTTTGAATGTGGTTAAAAGGGGAAATTTTAGGTTGTATATATGTTACTAGAATAAAATTTTTTAAAAAATACAACATAGGACTGTACAACCCTAATGTAAACCATGGATTAGAGTTAAAAGTACAAGTATCCTAATGTTCTTTCATCAACTGTAACAAATGTATCACAAAAATGCAAGGTTTTAATAATGGGGGAGGGATATATGGTAACTGTGTATTTTACACATGATTTTTCTATAAATTTACAACTTCTCTAATTAAAAAGAAGAATATGCATAATAAAAAAGATGTAATATTAAATGAAAAATATTAAGGGGAAATATAGGCAATAAAACTATGGTAAACAACTGAATCTCAATTTTATTTAACAGTAAAGGAAGACGTTTTACCAGTGGTTATTTCCATCTAGTAAAATTATTCACAATTTCAGTTTATTCTTTTTGCATTATATGTATTTCTCAAATTTTCAAATTCAGCACAATTAATTTTATAATCAGAAAAATGTTTATTTAAATATGATATATAGAAAAAGAATCCTGGGTCAGATGGATGACGGTAAATCTTTGCAGGGACAAATATCACACATATAGAATGAAGTCTTTATATACTTCATTCCTTATATATTTCTCAATTCAAATTTTAGGCTTTCATATTTCCCTTTAAATATTATAACCCTGAAATCATGTAAATGTTCATATTGATAAGATGTTTTCTGATATCATTATAGAAATGCAAAGTCAATTATTTTTTTTCCAAGAGAATTCACATTCATTCATTCAACAGATATTTATTGTGTTCTTTTTCTGTGCCAGGGTATTTATTCTAGAACAAGTCAGACAAAATTTTGGTTTCAACAAAGCTCATATTCTAGTGGGAGAGACAGTCAACACATACACAAGAAGATATAAAATAGAAAGTTAGATAGTGATAAATCCTATTAAAAAAATAAATCAGAGTAAGAGGCTAGACAGAGACGGGGGAAGGCATCTTAGTTTAGAGTGTCAGGAAAATTCTTTCTGAGAGGGGATATCTGAGCAGAAACCAGACTAAAGTAAGGGAGTGAACCATGTGAACAAACAAGTGAAGAGTTTTCCTGGCAGAAGGGAGAGCAATCGCAAAGACCTTGAAGTAGAACTATGTTTGATGTATTCAAAGAATGGCAAGGAGACTAGTGTGGCTGCAGGACAGTGAGACAAGAGAAGAACAGTGATGGAATCTGGGAGGTCAGTAACAGCTGGACCATGGAGAATCCTGTAGGCCACGACAGGCCTTTAGATTTTATTCTAAGTGTTTAGGAAACTTTTGGAAGGTTAGGTAATCACCTTATTTCAGCATAAAATGTACATGTAATACTAAATTCTGTTAGAAAATGAAAAAAAAAAACAACAAAAAAAAACCACCCTGCTGACCTTCAATTATAACACCTGGTTATATATATTTTTTAAACACTGATAAGCATGTCATGAAATTATTGTCACATGTTTAGAAAAGAATCAGTTGAGTTATATTATTAATGCTCTGTCTACTTTATTCTTGCTGTCTTGGGCCTCTGCCCTACATGCCAAGTATTAAATGACACAATTAACAGTTTAATTGGAAACCTATTGTCCAATTCAGATTTCTGTAAGTTATGATGTAAAATTGACTCTACTGAATTTCATATTGCTATGTTACTGTGAATTCAACTCCTTTTAAAATCAGAGTTGTAAACCTTAATTATTTTATAATGGATGAGAAATGCCTTTGTGTATTTATCTTTCTAACTCATGTTGTGTAAATTGAAACGTATACCCTAAAACTTGATACCCAATGCCTCTTTGTGTATTTATGGATGCATCAAACATGCATCATACCCTTTCTAAGGAGAAAGTGAGAACATCACACCTGTGACCTCCCTATGAACTCCTTTTGAACAGTGCTTATAGTGGATTTAAAAAGAGCACTCTTCTTGGAAGAGTCATACATTTTCAGTTGCAGGAAAACTAGGTTCCCTGAGCCCTCTTCAAATCGCTGTATCAAAGCTATACATTTTGCTCTTTAAAAATGGGATATTTGGGTGACCCTCAGGATAGCCCTGAGGAATACTCTGTTTTATTATCCGCAAAACACACAAGCTGAGAAACGGTTCATATAACTTCTCCATTTCAGCCCAAAAAGGGGGATGCTTTTTTTCACCTTCTAAGCAAATGATAGTCATTCAAAATCAGGTTAGTCCATTCGGAGGAAAGGATATTTGCCACAACATATTAACTGCTGCTAACAGGATTCTCTGCCAGTTCATTTAAAGTATATTTCAGTGCATAAATATATACACAGAATTTTAGAAATTATGAAATTGAGTATCTGACTTCAGAACGTGAAGAACATGTGACTGCCAAATTCTTACTACAATACAAAAAGCTTAAAAAAACTCTAATTCTGCTTCTCTGATAGTCTGTGAATGTAGTTTTCATTACTCAATATGTTCTTATGCCTCAGTAACAAACAAACAAACAAACAAAACAAATGGTTCAAATTTTAAAGGCTCTTAAGTTTCTAAGAAATTGTCTTTGCCTACCAGCAGGAGGTATGCAAC
This sequence comes from Cabassous unicinctus, assembly GCA_029593785.1. NCBI lineage: Eukaryota > Metazoa > Chordata > Mammalia > Cingulata > Chlamyphoridae > Cabassous > Cabassous unicinctus. The sequence goes on from JAQZBX010010679.1 coordinate 38,162, forward strand.
TGTCTGAATATACCTTTCCTTCTGTGGTCCTAAAGTATATGTCTTCAAGTCATTTTGAAATGAAAATAATAACCATAATAGGATCTAATAATAACAAGCCAATTATCCCCAACTCAGGGAGGACAGAGGGCAGGCATGTGATGATCTACTAGGTTTGTATATCTGAAGAGAACAAGAAATATAAGCAATTTTTTCTCCTTTCAAGATATCTGCAACAGATTTCTGTGGAGATGAAGGCTCCAGGGGTGTATTTGTAAAATGATAGCAACTAAATATAGGAAAAAAACCCAACAACACACTAGTTAGGACAAGACCGACACTAATAACATAAGAAAGCAGTAGGAAGAAAAAAACACCTTGCTTTTGTAATATAGAGGATGGACTGCCTCTGGCCATGCAGACTTTGGAACAACCAGCTAGTGTGACTTCTGTTTCATCAATCGTTCATGAAGTACAAACACCATCTATATTATTTTCAAGGAAAAAAATGGATGAATAAAAATCAACTCATAAGCAACAGGAGGAGAATATCTGAAATCTTCTTAAGAAATTTTCCCAAATTAAAATTTTGAGATCTCTGATAACTAATACTGCTGCTACATCTACTATGAGAATGCTGTGGCATAATTTTCCAACTCTTCCCCATGGGTTGAGGGCAAACTTACATTTTTTTTGCCAACATATTTCTCATGAACATCCAGATCTAAACCTAGCACCAGCTTCACTGAAGCATACCAGTAGTTCACAGAGTCAGACAACATCATAACAAGGTGCTTCTCAAATCACATGTAATAAAGGTATTAAATATATGAGAGAGAATGGTGGAATTACCCCACTACAAAACAAAATGACAATAGCAACAAAACTGCCAAGCTTCCTTTCACTGCATTTGACACTGGGTTAGACACAAGAAAGTGAATTCCAGGACAGAAGGGTAATTTAACTCTTAATTAGACATATATAGAGGATCTACACCTCCTCTGCAAATTAAGAACTAAGGATTAGGGAATTGTGGGAAGATGGCAGAGTAGGAAGCTCCAGGAATCAGATCTCCACCAAAGCTACTATTAAACTGGTAGGAAGTGTCTGAATCAACTACTTTGAAACTCCAGAGTCTAGTGGAACACTGGGCAGCATCTAGGGAGGAAGAGGCTAGTAAAATGCAATAAATACCAGTGACTTTCCCTCTCCCTGTAGCAGCTAACACCCCCCTTCCCCCAGGTAGCAGTGGGGACTGAAGCCAGGGTGGGTCATAAAGACCTAGTCCTCCAAACTCTGGGTGTGTGTAGTCTGATTGAAGATCTCTCTACCTTTGATCAGCAACCTCAGATATCTGGGGGCCAGCTCTGAGGGTGGCCATTGTTCCAACCCCGCTCAGGCAAAGGCTGCAGAGGAAATCTTAAAGTAAACTTCCTCAAAACTACAGAAACAGTTAAAGGGCAAGTGCTGAATCAAGAGAATGCAGCTTCAAAAGCCATAGAAGCTCTTGGTGCCCTTGTTTCCCCCTCTCCCCCCCTTTACAAAATGGGGTAGAGCCAGCTTGCAGTTCCCATTTTGGGTCCCTAGCCCTGTTCCAGAGGAAGCAGAGTAGCCTCTGTTAACTTATGGAGTGCATATGACAGAGTAGCAACAATCTATTGGGTGGAAGTCTGAGAGACTGAACCTGGGAATTTATCTCTGACTTGCCTGCCCTGTTAGAGTTTATCCTGAGGGCTTGAAGAACTGATTGCAGACAGCTGGGACAGTATGAGAAATAATTAATTTGAAGTGGCCTGGGGCAAAGGACTACTTGAATTAAGTCACTCAAGAGAGTACCGAGGGGGAGCAGATGTAGCTCAGTGGTTGAGCACCTGCTTCCATGTATGAGGTCCTGGATTCATTCCTTGGTACCTCCTAAAAACAAAACAAAACAAAACAACAACAACAACAACAAAACAGTACCCAGGAGCCAGAGGAGGTCTATGTGAAAGGAGTAGAAGGGATGTTCACTTGAATGCCTGTAAACTGTAAACTGTAAACTGTAAACTGAAATTGCTAAGGTCTCTAGCAAGTACAAGCCCAGGAAAAGAAACAAGCTCTGTGGCTCCAGCTCCACACAGGTTCAGTTAAGAAAGGTCCATACACTTTCCATTTGCCTCAGCCTGATGGTCTTGATAGGAGGGCTAAGCTCTGAAGGAGACCACCAGCCAAAGCACAGACAATTTGCAAAGACACTGAAAGGTGGTTTTTGCCTTGGTTGATTTGTTTAGATTAGCTCCTAGTATTCTAGACAATCTCTGTCATATCACTAGCTGGACACACACTTAAAGGACAGACAACTCAGGGACTTTAAATCTCAGAGTTAACACTTTGAAATATTAAAATGTACAGTATGCAACAAAAGATTGCAGGACAAAGAAATAGGGAATTACGGTCCATCCAAAGGAACAATATATAAATCAAAATCTATCAACAAAGAGGACTAAACTTTGGACTTATTGGGCAGAGACTTTACAAAAAAAAAGACCTTCAATATGCTCAAGGAGACAAAAGAACACATAGAGAAAAAAATTAAAGGATTTGAAGAAAACAATGAATGAACAATATGGAAATCTCTCCAGAGAAATACTGGAGTTGAAGAACAAACAACTTTACTAAAATGAAAAATTCTCTAGCTGGTTTCAACAGCAGATTGGAGGTGGCAGAAAAAATAATCAGTGATCTCGAAGACAAGACAACTGAAATGATTCAGGCTGAGGAGCAGAAAGAAAAAAGTGTAAAAAAGGGTGAACAGAGCCTAAGAGACCTGTGGGACACCATCAAGGGTTCGGTTCCCGGTGCCTCCTGAAAAAAACAAAAATGAACAACAAGCAAAACAAATGAAAAAACCAACTCAGGGAAGACGATGTGGCTCAGTGTCAAGCACTGGCTTTCCACATATGAGGTCCCAGAAAAAAAAAAGACATGAATATGCACATTCAAGAAGCCCAACAAACCCCAAACAGGACACATATAACAGAACCATGCCCAGACACATAGTGATCAAATTGTCCAAAGCCAAGGACAAGGAGAGAGTTCTGAAAGCTGCAAGAGAAAAGCAACGTGTTATGTACAAGGGAATCCCAGTAAGATTAAGTGCCAATTTTTCATCAGAAACCATGGAAATTAAACAATGTAATCTTAAACAACCGATGAGCCAAAGCAGAAATTACAAGGTACATTAGGAAAGATCTTGAGGCAAATGAAAATTAAAGCACAACACACAAAATTTATGGGAGGCAGGAAAGGCAGTACTGAGAGGGAAATTTATTTTCTAAATGCTTACATTAAAAAAGAAAAAAAATCTCAAATCAAAGCCCTAAACTCAAAAGTGGATGATGTAGAAAATAAGAACAAACAAACCCCAAATTGAGAAGGAAAGAAATAACAAAGATTAGAACAGAGATAAATGAAATAGAGAATAAAAGAACCACAGATAGAATCAACAAAACCAAAAGTTGGTTCTTTGAAAAGATAAATAAAATCCACATACTTTTAGCTAGACTGATAATGAAAAAAGAGTGAGGAAACAAATAACTAAAATCAGAAATGAAAAGGAGGACATACTACGAACCCCACAGAAATAAACAGGACTATAAGAGGATATTATGAAAACTGTGCTGCAACAAATTTATAACCTAGAGAAAGGGGCAAATTCTTGAAACACACAAACTACCTACACTGAATCAAGAAAAAACAGAAGATCTGAACAAATCAATAACTAGTAAAGAGATTGAAGCAATAATCAAAAACTTCCCAGCAAAGGAAAACCCAGGACCCAGAGAGCTTCACAGGTAAATTTTACCAAATATTCAAAAAACAAGTTAACACCAATACTGCTCAAAATCTTCCAAAATATTGAAGAAGAGGGAACCCTCTCTAAATTCAACTTTATGAGGTCAACATCACCCTATATCAAAGTAAGAAAAAGATGCAACAAGAAAATAAAATTACAGACCAATATCCTTTGTGAATTTAGATGCAAAAACCTTCAAGAAAACACCAGTAAGCTGATTTATCCCAGGTTTGCAAGGGTAATTCAACATAAGAAAATCAATTAATATAATACACTACATTAATAGTACAAAGGAAAAAAAAAAAACAAAACCACTTATATCAGTTGAAACAGAAAAGGCATTTGACAAAATCCAGCAGTACTTCTTGATAAAAACACTTAGAACATAAGAAATAGAAGGAAACTTCCTCAACATGATAAAGGGCATATATGAAAAACCCACAGCTAACATCATAATTAATGATGAAAGATTGAAATCTTTCCCTCTAAAATCAGGAACAAGACAAGGATGCCCACTGTCATCACTGTTATTCAACATTATATTGGAAGGTCGACCAGAGCAATTAGGCAAAATAAATAAAAGGGACCCAAATTGGAAAGGAAGAAGTAAGACTTTCCCTATTTGCAGATAAGAAAACCCTCCATACAGAAAATCCCGAAAAATCCACAACAAAACTACCGGAACCAATAAACAAGTTCAGCACAGTGGCAGGCTATGAGATCAACAAGCAAAATTCAGTAGTATTTTTATACACTGCTAATGAACAATCTGGAGAGGAGATCAAGAAAAAAATTCCATTTACTATAGCAACTGAATGAGTCAAATATTAGGAATAAATCTAACCAAGGATGTAAAGGACTTGTACACAGAAAACTCCAAAACATTGTTGAAAGAAATCAAAGAAGACGTAAATAAATGGAAGAACATTCCGTGTTAATGGATTGGAAGACTAAATTTCGTTAAGATATCAGTTCTACCTAAAGCAATTTACAGATTCAATGCAATCTCAATCAAAATTCCAACAGCCATCTTTGCAGAAATGAAAAGGCCAATCATGGAATTTAAATGGAAGGGTAAAGGGCCCAGAAAAGCCAAAGCCAACTTCAAAAAGAAGACTCACACTGTCCTATCTTACAACGTATTACAAAGCCACAGTAATCAAAATAGCATCGTACTGGCACAAGGACAGACATGTAGACCAATGGAATTGTATTGAGAAGTTTCAGAAATCAACCCTCACATTTATGGCCAAATGATTTTTGTCAATGGTGTTGAGCCCACTCAATTGGAGAAGAATAGTCTCTTCAATGAATGGTACTAGGAAAATTAGATATTCTTAAGCAAAAGAACAGAGGTGTACCCCTATCTTGCATCATATACAAAAATGAACAAAATGGATCAAAGACCTAAACATAAGAAACAAAACTATAAAACTCCTAGAAGAAAACACAGGGAAAATCTTTAGGACCTTGTATTAGGCAATGGTTACTAACACATCAAAAACATGAGGAACAACAACAAAAAAATGAGACTTGATCAAAATTAAAAACTACTCTGCATCAAAAGACTTTATCATGAAAGTAAAAAGACAACCTATAGAATGGGAGAAACTATTTGGAAACCACCTATCTGATAAGGGTTTAATATCTGGAATATATAAAGAAATCCTGCAAATCAAAAGACAGACAACTCAATTAAAAAATGGGCAAGTGCTCGCTTCGGCAACACATATACTAAAATTGGAACGATACAGAGAAGATTAGCATGGCCCCTGCGCAAGGATCACACGCAAATTCGTGAAGCGTTCCATATTTTTGTTGGAGGTGTGGGAGGTGGGGAACATGGGAATCCCGGTAATTTCTGAGTAATATTTAGATAATCTAAGCACCTTTAAAAAAAAATATATATATATATATATATTTTTGTTATATATATATATATATATATATATAACACAAATAACATTTATGTAAACAAATGCACATATATGCATATGTATTTATATATCATTTTACAAATATTGGTATGTATTGTGAAAAATTTGATTTTTATCTACAATAAAAAGAAAAAAAAAAAAATTGCCACCTTAAAA
>JAQZBX010010680.1:0-43963 GCA_029593785.1 Cabassous unicinctus
TGCGAATTTGGAATGATTAATGATTTTAATAGCCATCTTTATTTGCTTGAGCTTTCATTTTATCCAGAGAATTTTAAAGAAATTGTGGTTAACTGAAGCAGGCTGACATACCAATAATCCCTTGCAGTGCTTATAGAAACCCCTGCCCCAGCCTGGGAGGAAGAACTGTAACAAAAAGTTCAGGATAACACCAGCAAAGTCTGCCGATCTTCACCAGATGGCCACAATCTTACACCAACATCCTGCTTGATAATTAACAAACTGTGCCTCAAGGAAACCCTGCCCAAACAGTCCACAGCCCACAGAGATCATATAGTTCATTGAATGCATGTATTAACCATAATTAATGTTCCCTTTATCTCTCCCCATTCCCTCATACCTTCTCTTTGTTTCAAGCAGCCACATAAGCTGCTCCCCCAGTTCACCTTTGATCAGAAACCTCTTTTGGTGCTGCTCCTGCATTAATGTGTCTTTGGCTCAATAAACTTGCTCTGCACCTCTTTTAAAGTCTGTTTATTTTTTTTCAACATAACAACATTGTGTTTAACAGATAGACTTCATCTTCAGGTGTATATCCAACTGACAGACTCACAGTTCAGGAGTACACTTAGACAGATTTAAGTTGGGGACTTGAACCCCAAAATGAATGTTATCCCCCAAAAAATCACAGGAAAAATTGAAGAGATCAGTGCAAGGGAATTGTTTTAGAAGGAGTTTAAGAGGACTCAAACCACTAACTAACTTCCTAATTCACTTCTACTTTGGTGACCCACTCCCTAGACACCTATCCAGAATCAAGGCTGGAACTGTTTTTCTCTTTCAAGCTTTAAAGCACCTTTAGAAGCTGGAGTGCCAGTGAGGTAGGAAAAATCTGATTGTCAAGCTTTTAGACCGAGAGGGTCTAGCAGCAACAGAAAGCTTGACTACCATGCTTACTTCTCTTGCTGGGCTTCCAGAAAGTCAGACCATCAGACTCCTTCCAGGACCCCTTTGTCCTTAGTCCCACCAGAGTCACCAAATTTATACCAAGCAAAAGCAGGTCTTTTCTCCCCATGCATCTTTAAAGTCAATTTCTAAGACACTGGGCTTTCAAAGAGAGAAAAAAAGTTTCCCTGGTTGTATAAGCAATGGAATACAGTGGCTTCCTGGCCCAAAACTGCCTCCTTGATCTGCAGAAATTCTAATGTTTTATAATGTTGGGGTCCTAAAGAATAATTGGGGTGGAGCTAGAAGCAGGTTTCTTCATTAATAAACAGTAAGGGGATTAACCAGGCAGAGAGGGGTAAGAGAAGAAACTCGGGTCAGTCACAAAGATTTGGGATACTGTTATACAGAACAAAGGTCAGTTACAAGGTCTTTCATATGGATTTTAAACAGAGATGGATGGAGTGGATACTATCCCAACAGTAAGTTTATACAAGGGTGAGTTCAATAGGATTCCCTATTACTAACATCTGTCATTAGAAGGATTAATTTGTATAACTGATGGTCCAAAATCAATACATTATTTTTAATATACATTACATGACATTTCTTTCTGTGTTGCACAATTCTATGGGTTTTGATAAACACATAATGTCATGCATCCACAATAACATTATCATATAGAATAGTTTCACTCTTGTAACCTGTGTTCCATCTATGCATCCTCCACTACCCCCAAACCCTGGCATAAACTAATATTTAATAGTCTTCATAATTAAGTCTTTTCCTAAATGTCAAAGTTGGAATCACACAGTATATAGCTTTTTCATAGTCAATTCTCTCATTTAGCAATATGTATTTATGATGTTTCCATGACTATTTTGCTTGTGTGATGGTTATGTTAATGTGTCAACTCAGCTAGGTAATGGTGCCCAGTTGTTTGGTCAAGCAATCAGTGAGCTAATTGTAATACAAGGATATTTCTTTAATCATCAATAGGTTGATTGCATAGATGGCTACTGAGGAGACTGCTGTCAGTAATGAGTGACATATCATCCAATAATTTGAAGGCCTTAAAAGGTTAAATGATTTCAGCAGGGAAAGAATTCTCATCTCTACCTCAGACAGTCAGTGCCTCATGGGGAGCTCATCAAAGACATTCACTAGAACCCCTGATTTGCAGCTGCCTGTGGAATTTGGACTTGCATATCCCCACAGTCATGTGAGACAATTTTATAAAATTTAATACTATTTACAGATGTAAATAATCCTAAAAGGAAAGTGATTGGACTTGGGGATGAACAGACCTTAGCTACATTCTAGTTGTGTGACTTTGATCACAATAATTAGTCTTTTGACCTGCTATGACTTCATCTTTGAATCTCATGACTTTTTTTGACACAAGTGAAAACATGGGTATAATAAAAGTAAGAGAAATCTTATTTGAAGGGTAGGAGATGAATTATTGAAAGGATAACCCCAGTATTTACACATGGTAGATAGTGTTGAATACATGGTAGTTTATACTTTATTAACTGTCAGGCATTTAGGTTTGCAAACTAAAAGGCATCATGATGAAAAAGAAGTATATATTGATAAAGCCCTGTCATTACACATATAATTAGATAAAATATTCTAGATCAGGGTTTGGCAAAATACAGTTTTCTGGACAAATTGCCTACCATATGTATTTGTAAATGTGCCACAAAATGAAAAACCTCGTTTTGTTTTCTACAGGTTACCATTTCAAAAACAATGAATATTTTATTAAGAATAAAGGCATTTTAGGTTATGATATTTAAAAAAGGCCCAGTCATGTTGGATGTAATACTTTCTACCAATAGAAGAAATTTTTGAAGCATTGCATTTAAATTCATTAACTGAAATATATAATGAGCTATTCAAACACCCAAAGCATACAGAATATACACATGCACTGTTGTTTTCTGATGATTATGTGCTGTGCTCTCCAACCTTCTGTGCACTCACTAAAAATAAAAATTAAGAAAACAGAAGGAAGGTAAACAGACCATGAGTGGGTAGATCTGGCTTTTATACCTATATAAAATAAACATAACAGGTGTGTATATATACACCTATACATACATATTCATATATAATACATGCATCTATAATATCTGAATATCTCTCCAGTCAGAATTTCAGAACAAAGCCTCGAAGCAAAGACAGGCTGAATTAATAATACTACCTTGAAGAATCTGGTCAAGGAGAGGGAAGTTAAGGAGAAATAGCAGACATGATGCTCATTTCTTCATGTCGATGTTCAGTGATGAATGATCTGCTTCTGAAGAGTTTCCCGCAACTCAAGGGAAAAAAGAAAGTGTTAGCCACAAAATCACTACAGGCATGCAATGAATCCAAGTGAGAAGGTAAGGAAAACTGTGTTGTCTCACTCATGTCAGGCTCCATTCAAAAAAGAAAGTTAGAAATGCCCATGGGACTACTCCCAAGTTGATGGGTGTCCTTGAAGAGATATAGGTAGGAAATGGGAGAAGGCATATATTTATATAAAATCCCTGATGCCCAGGATAAAATTTCTTAGAATTTTTGGAAAGTTAGTACTACAAGGCACTGTTTTGCAGGTTGTATGTGTTACAGAACAGAGGCCACATCGCTGGTCACAGCCAAATGTTGGAGAATTCACAACGAACATCCCTGCTCTTCTGCCATAAAACAAATGACCTAGTTTTGTTTTCTATAGGTTACTATTTCAAAAAACAATGAATATTTTATTAAGAATAGAGATATTTTAGGTTATGACCTTATTAAATTATCAGAAGTCATTTAGAAAGATTCGACCTGCTTATAAAATGATGAAGACATACTGATATTTCAGACAAATTGTATTTCTGGGTTATGCCATCATGGTCCCCAAATTTCTGAATCCAACCATATCATCAGAACACATTCACACCCAAAGTGGCATGTTGTATTTTGCGTTTGGGAGGACATGGGTGTGTGCCCAGTTCTATGTATCTGGGTTCTGTGTGTGGGTGGATTGGTAGGGGGGATTGGTCTTTTAGAACCTCATATAAGCATTTCATGCCATGGTAACTTGCCTCATAACAAGCATCTGTTCTAATCCATTTGCATGAACTTTGAAAGATTTCCATAAATTATTGGAAGACAATGAAAAATTATAGCTCTAGATGGTAAAGTTTATGCAACTTATTTTCCAAGCCATAAAAAAAAAAGAGTTTCCTCCAATTAGGATACCAATCATCTGAAAAAGCTTTCCTTGTTCTTTTTGAAGCAAACCTTTGTCCTCTTGTCTATTTATGTTTCTTGAAACGATTGAAGCTCTATGGTCTTGAAACGATTCTTGAATCGTTTCTTGAAATGATTGAAGCTCTATGGTCTTGAAAAGAAGAAGCCCAAAGGAAAATGCTTAAGAGAATATGGTGAAGGAGGCCTGAAAAGGAAAATGGAAACAGTTGCCTTTGGGCTGGAAAAACAAATGGAGGGAGATGAGTCACTGAAGATGCTTACCAGAGCGATTGTTTCAAATGGTGTTCTCCATGTCCGTTTCACTGAAGATCCAGGGGAGTGACTGACTCCCTTTTATTCAATTTACTTGTTGAAAGTGGTAATTGATGGTTTGTTTTGTTTTTTTGTTAATCTGCCTCTTCCAACTACTCTGGCATTCATTTTATGATGGATACTTGAAGACATATGACTTATCTCTTAGAAATGGAAACACAAGGAGGACAAATGTTTTATACTGGGTCAGACCCTTCTTGTTAGCAATTTCAACTTTATGTCCAGGTCACCTCCTACTCATGTGAGCAGAAAAAGCTTAAACATGGAACCCCAGAGACCAGGCTGGGAATATTGAACTTTGGGCCTGATCCTTAAAATTGTAGGGAGTTATTTAAGCTACTTGACTTTTCTGAGCTTGGGCTGCCATTGTGTAAGATAGATATGTTAGACTGCCCAATGCAGAAGTGATGTAAGTATCTGGGGTAGGTATGTAAAAGGTTCTAGCACAGAATCTTTCCCCTGATGACCACTTAAAGGTAAAAGTATAATTATTGTGGAGACTATCACTGCAAAATCTTATTCTTCTCCACTTAATTGGTGTTATTCTTCAAATAATGAATAAATGTCTTAATATGCCACTCAAGCTCTTTGAGATTGTTCATTCTATATGGTGACTCAAGGGCTGAGATTGAGAGAGTAAATGATTTCAAAAGTACTGCATTCACATTTGGGCTTAAATACAGGTGGGATCCCTTGTTGATTCTGAGCTCTACCTGGATTTTCGAGTGATCACTGGAGATTCCAGAAATCTACCAGTTCATTGAATCCCTTTCTCTGACCTGATCTCAGAAGAATGGGACAGTAGTCTATGGGGGAATTTGACAAACCACCTTCTACCTTTCCAACCCCCAAGAGCCTGATATGTCCATCTTTCCCCACCCAATAACACCCCTTCCCCCTCCTAACTAAGCCATGGGGAATTGTCAGAGTGGCAGAAGCTAATCTTCAAGAACTCTACTGTGAGATTTTCCTGTATTTCTTCTTCCAGTCTGCCACACTACTAGAAATTGGTGGCTTTGTATTCCCATAAAGCCTCTTTAAAGTGCTCGAGCTGAACTCCGTAGTTGTGAGATTGTTACATGGCTCTTCATTAATGAGAATAAACAGAGAATAGTGCATGGAACAGATAAGATACAACTTTACTAAATTTAAAGCAATAGAATTATTGCAATCTTAGGTGGTGGTACTTCATCCTAAAAGTAAAAGTGGTTGGACTTGGGGACAAACAGAACTTAGCCCTAATCACGGGCCTTCCACATTCTAGTTGTGTGACTTTGATCAAGTTACTTAGTCTTTTGACTTCCTATGACTTCATCTTTGTGTCCTATGACTTATCATGACTCATGTGACAACATGGGTATACTAAAATTAAAAGAAGTCTTTATTTAAAGGGTTGGAGATAAATTATTGAAAGTACAACCCCAATATCTACACATGGGTAGGTGATGTTCAATAAATGGCAGTTTCTACTTTATTAACTGTCAGCCACTTAGGGCTGCAAATTTTCAGGCATTATGATAAGAAGGAAGTTATATGGATAAGTTCCTGTAATTACACATATAATTGGAGGAGCTGTTCTAGATCAGGGTTTGGAAAAGTACAGCTTTCTGGCCAAATCTGCCTGCCACATTTCTTTGTGAATAAAGTTTTACTGAATACAAAAAAAAAATTAAATGATGCTTCATTTCTCTCAGGCAAAGCGGAGTCTGAGTCATGGGAAGTGAATAACCAATGATCAGACAGAGCTTCACAGTCCCTGAAGCATGAGAACAAATGCTGAAATTCACAAACAATTATGCTAATTTCTCCCACAAGTTTATGGGAAGGACTGAGCAGGTGAATGAACAATATGCTTCTTCCCAGATAGTAATGAGAGTGGCTGGGATCGAACAGTATGGAAAAAATATCAGTGTTTGAATGATGAGTTTTAAACTTTAAGAATACCTGTCTTTCTTATCATTGTATGCTTGCATATGCTTCAATCACACACACAGCTTATTTTGAGTTTTAACCAGGCTTACCATTTTAGTAGTGCTAAATAATTGCTGGCACTATCAAAGAACCTGCTATCAGAAAATATTTTTTCCTTTATGATCACTCAGATGCACGGCTGTAATCAGAGCTACATCCTATATTTTAAGGCACTAGGCCTATCAAATATATTTAAGCACTATGCATTGATTTCTACAGGGTATCCAGTTTGCAACACATGGTTCTAGAACCCATTCCCCAGATGAGTTGTTCCCCTAACTACGGATCTTGATGAAAGAAAAGGCAATGTCCATGCCCCAAACAACCAAAAAATGGTAGTGTCTAGCAGGTATTAGCTGACCAACATGCTTATTTTTTTTTGTCTTTTAATCCTCAAGACAAGTGAAAAAGCAAGAAATGGCAGCAACCTGGTAATCTTAATCGATACTCCATGGCCCCTGGATTTGAGTGCACAGATTAAAAACTACTAGCAGTACAAGAAAACTATGACATTAAGGGAGCAAAGACACTAAAGCCAAACAAGAATTTAAGAACAAAATCTAGAGCATTCACAGAGAGCTTTTGTCAGTCAATTCCACTTATTTCTCTTGAAGGTGAGCCAATTAATGAAAGAAATGGGGGGCAGCAACCTTCCGCTTCTCTCTCACTCTCTTTCATTTTTCATTTCAGTCTCCCTAGAGGGAGGCTTGACTCCAAGATCTTTTGTAAAGGAGTGGAGGTTAGAAGTCATCCTGAGACTATGATCTCACTTGGCCTAGTACTAATTACCTCTCCAGTCACTGGTCATCCCAGGAGCTGATGTATTATGAAAAATATGATTTTTACCCACAATAAAAAAAAAAAATGTATCCTTCCATTGTTAACTTCAGTCAGGTGAAGGAAAATGTGGCCTTGTTCTGCTAGTTTGACTAAAATTTCCCTGAATAGCACAGCAAGAAGACCTGGATTCACTTTCCTGACTTTCCTGCAGACTTCCCTTTCCTCAGTGCATCAGCAACCACTGGGGGAAATCCCTTCCTATAGTTGTTTTCACAGACCCATAGTCTTTTCATCACATGGAGTGGGAAAGGAGGGGCTTCTCCTAAAGGAAATAGACATTACCTCTGTGCAGGCCATCCAAAGAATGCACAAAATCTCCATTTGCATTCCAGGTTCCTGGGCCAACACACAATTCTGCTTTACTCCTATTTGCATCAACTGCACATGGATTTGAGGTGTTATTTCCTTTATGGACCACCAGATATTGGAGATCAATAACACATTTAGACTCAGGAGAATGTATAATGAATTATGGGAAATTTTATGCCTGACACAATGCCATCTGATCTGAAACAGGAAAGTCATAACGATATCTCTTGTTTCTTTACCTAATAACCATGGTTGTTTACTCCTTCAGGCACACTTTTAGGTGCAGCTGTCAGGGGAATACACAAAAGAAATTCATTCTCTCTTAATAGTTCTATCTAGCAATAGGACACAATTAAAAAGAAACACATGGAAATATGTGATGAGTTCATCAGGATAATTCATGGGTTGAAGACAGCAGGGAATTTCTTGGCTCTCTGGGTGATTAAATCAACAATCTGGTCAGGAGATTTGTTGAGATTTACCTCACCATTGAAGGCAATCAGTTGAAGGCCTTAAGAGAAGATGAGATGCTTGCAGCAGGAAGAGGCAAGAATTACTGTGTCTCTCCCTCAGCCAGCCATCTTCTCCTAGGGAATTCATCAAAAACCTTCATTGGAGCTCCCAGCTCATGGTCTGCCCTCCAGAATTTGGACTTGTCTAGGCCCACAGTCCTGTGGGCCAGGGCATCCTAAGCCATGTGCAGAGACTTTCTGCTGACTCACAGCAGCCTCCAGTGATTTTTCACCATGTGTCTCAGGTGACCACTGAATCCCCCTTTTTCTCTTCAAACAACATGCCCCCAACCTCTGCATGCAGACACCAACACACACACAATCTGCAGGGAGCATCTCTGTGGGTGCACCCTTGCCCTGCGAGCCAGTTCCTGTGATAGTCACCAGGCTATAAAAGCCAAAATATTTCCATCCCCAGGAAGAGAAGTTAATCCTCTGTTTACTTGGAGAAAAGTTAAATAGGAGCTGTTTGGGAAGATGCAGGTGGGCTCCCTGATTCAATAGCTGTGTAAAGCAAAGGATGAATAATTTTGTGCATGTGGTGTTTTTGACCTTCCAATAACTGGTAGAGATGATGAACCCAAATATTCCTTTCAGTGGGCAGCAGCCTCATGCTTTCCCAAGATCTTCCAGTAGTTCCATAGGAACATTTCAGGCCAAGCTGCCATTTCCATTTGGTCAGCCTACTCTTTGTGGACAGAACCATAAATTGTCTGGAAGAAGCTCAGCATTTTCCCAGGGACCCACCTTTCCAGGATCTTCTGGAGTGGGAGAAGCCTTCCCAGTTAGCCAAAGAGGTGTTGGGCAAGGATGTGAAGAAGCTGTTTCCCAGATGGAACCACTTCCCAGCCTTAGGAAGGGACTGAAAAGGAAAAGGAACCAGGATTTCTCCCTGAGAAGGCATACCCATGATGGGGAAGAAGACACAGACCCCTTGTGTAGAGGCAGCCATCCCCCATATAAGTGGTCTGCCTGCCTAACTGGTCCCCATGGAGGCATGGTGTTTGATGGGACATTACAGGTTGTCTGGAGATGCAATAAAGAAGTAATTCACCTGGGCAGCAAGGAATCTAAAAAGGCAATGGGCCATGTTGAATCAGGGGAATACCACCCCATGGCCATGCCCCGTGGAAGCCAGTCTTCTTTGTCCCATTTTAGGCTCCCAGATATGAGTAAAGAGAAAGAAAGGGAGAGTGGAAATCCAAAAGAAGGTTCTCAGAGGGGAACCTCTGCAAGTCAGAAGAGCACACACCGGCTTGGGGGCTTGGCTCCCTCTGAAGTCCCAGCCATCCAGGACAAGAACATCCCTGACTCTCTCTGGGACAGAACCACTGTGGGGAAGAACCATGCTGTGGTGCCAAGACTGGGCAAGATTGCTCAAGTGCAGTGTGTCTGTAGGTGATGCTGCAACCATTATGCCTCTGCAGCCTTGGCTAGGAAGACCGGGAAAGGACGGCTTAAAGAAGAGGTTCACTTTTAGCCCAAGAAGCAAGACATCCCAACAGGGGAACCTTTTCTCTCGAGGAGAGGAAACCGGATGACAACCAAGTGAACCAGAATATGCAAGAACCACACTCTCAGCACTCCCCTCTTGGCACGCCCACAGTGAGATGGGCAGCCAATAGCCTCCTGATCAAAAGCTCCAAAGGCAAGAAACTGACTGCTTGGAAGGTCCCACAAGCTGAGGGAGACTCTCAACTTAGAGGCCTGGAGGACCTCAGGCCATGTGTGTTTCCCCTCAGCATCTTGGTGGGCTGTGTGACCCAGATGTCAGAGGAAAAGTTCCACCTCCTTGAACAGAGGGACAGAATTATGCGGGAAGCTCAGGTGAAGAGGACCAACATGGACAAAGTGAGGACTTTTATTAGGACGTGCCCAGACATGTGTCCTGAGAAGGAGCGGTACATGCAGGAGAACAAGAGGCCAGCTGAGTGATTTTTTTGTTATTGTTGTTTTTTTATTGTGGATAAAAATCAAATTTTTCACAATAAAAACCAATATTTGTAAAATGATATATGAATATATATGCGTATATGTGCATTTGCTTACATAAATGTTATTTTTTTTCTTATATATTTTAAAAGATGCTTAGATTACATAAATGTTACACAAAAATTACAGGGATTCCCATGATCTCCACCTCCCATACCTCTCATTACATCTCACATAAACATCTTTCATTAGTGTGGCACATCACCTGCAATGGATATACACATCCTGGGGCTTTGCCACTAAGGGTAAACCACAGTTCACATCATAGACCACAATCTCTCCCACACAGTTCTGCATGGTATATGCTGATGTAAAATGGCCTATATCCGTTGCCACAACGTCACTCAGGACAACCCTGAAGTGCTGAAAAAGCCCCTGTATTACAACTGCCCTTCCCCTGCCTGCCCTGAAAGCATTGAGTGGCCACGGGCTCCACCTCACTGTTTTAATTTCTTCCATTGCTTGAATCACAATATGTCTACAACAGAATACCATTAAGTCCACTCTAGTCCATAGTTCTTCTCCCAATCCTGAGGGGACTGGAATGGTGATGTCCACTACACCTCCAAGTGAGAGTGGGCTTATATCCCATGGATACGGTGGATGGGATTATCCTGACTTCATCTGCAGGCTCTCTCCATTCCCTTGGATGGCCATTGTCCATCATCGTCTTCTCACCAGGTGACTTGGGTGAGTCCATTGAGCTGTAGAGTAGGAGTTGCAGCTCCACCGAGATTCCAGGCACAGCTAGCACATAGGCAGGCCAGAGGCTCGTCTCTGGAAGTATACCTACAAACTCCAGCCTCACACATAAGTTTGAATAGAAGGGACTGATGGACCATGTGCAGGGAAGACTTATTTGAGTACAACTCTGTCACTCTTAGGAGCACAGATTCCAAAGTAGAGCCCACTGAAAAGCGTCAATCTCTGGGTCCATCCCCCTTTATATAGGACCTGGGTGTCTCCAGAGCCCTCAGGAGCCCCTCTGTGTGGGGTGATATCCACTTTGGTGTTATATGAGATTCTACTGAGGTGTGCATAAGCGTTACCTCTGGGATGACCTCCCGACTCTCTTTGAAGTCTCTTAGCCACATGAACTCATTTGTCTTTACCTTTTCCCCCTTTTATTCAAGGTTTTTTTCCAGTCATGTTTCCAGTTGGTACTTGGTATTAATCCCTCTTTGCCAGGGAGGCTCATTCCCGGGAGTCATGTCCCATGTTGGGGGGAAGGTAATGATTATTTCATATGCTGAGTTGGCTTAGAGAGAGGCAACATTTGAGCAACAAGGAGGCTCTCAGATGGCAACCCTGAAGCACCGCATAACAGTAGGCCAAGTTTCAATTACAAGAGCAAAGACTCAAGGCTAGTCATCAGTAACAAGCACCCATCAGTGAACCATCCTCTTTTGCCAGACACTGCCCCTGCACTCAGGGGACTGTTGCTGCTGCCTTGTAGAATGTGGCAGAGCTCTCCAGACTGGGAATTCAGTATTCCCTCATTTATTGAGCGATTGTCTACCCACCGTGACCAGGCCCCATTCATCAATCATTTGAACAATTTATATATCTTTCATGTATATTCACATGAACTTACTCCCATGAATCCACCATCCCAGACACCCCCTGCCAATGATTCTCTACAGCCCCCATTGTAACCCTTCTGTAATCTAAACCTTCATTGAAGATGAAGCCCATATAATAACCAAATACAATTAATAGGAAAATGAAATAATAATGATAAGCTTAAATGCAAGAGATAAAATACAAGGAAACTCAGAAAAAAAGAACTAAAAATAAAAAATAATTAACAGATTGGGACATTCAAAAAAATGGGAAAAAACAAACAAAAATTATTTAAAATTATTTTTTATTTTTATTTTTTCTCCTTTTATCACTGCATTATTGGATGCCCAGTGTGTACCGTGAAACCTTCCCCCTCTCATTCCCCATTGTCTCCCAAATTTTCATTTAATATTCAAAGATGTTTTATGTCAAAGTAAAGTCACACATGGAATACTAGAGATTCCCATATACCCAAACTCCCTCTCCTTTTCCCATCCCATATTAAAACCTTTTTTTGTGTGTATGGTAGCATTGCTATAACTGTTAAACAGATAGTGAAACATAGCTACTAAACATTGTCAATGGTTTACAGTATAGTTTACAATTTAGACAGTACAATTTAATAATTTTTGATAATATTTACCGTGTCCTGTGTCCATTACTATAAGGTAATGAAAAACATTTTCCATGACCACTAAATACCCCATTTGATCTTTTCTGTTCCTTCCTCCCCATCGTCCTGTGGCATATGACACTCCCCTGTCTTGACTCATGGGATGACAAGATTCATAGTTACATGCCCTAGGTATTCAAACCTGCCCTTCCTAATCTACCCACCTGTTAACCCTGCACTACCAAACCCAGTAATATCACTACTCACCTGTCCTATCCTTCAATATGCAACTATACTCTATCACTTTACCCTAGATTATGTCCATATAGGTGATGGCTAACAACCTACTCTTCTCTCTCTCTCCCTTTTTAACCTATCTTTCAGACAGTGGTTCTCATAGACTGCTCACTTTCCTCAATTCAATTCAGTGACATCATATACTGTTCATCCTTCAATGCCTGCCTTGCTTCACTCAACATAGGGTCTTCAACATTCATCCATGTTGTTCCATGCGTTAGCACTTTATTCCTTCTAACAGCTGAGGAATATTCCATTGTATGTATGTACCACATTTTGCTTATCCATTCATCTGTTGATGGGCACTAGGGCTGATTCCAACCTTTGGCAATTGTGAACAATACTGCTATGAACACTGGTGTGCAAATATCTGTTCGTATCTTTGCTTTCAATTATTCTGGCTATATACTCAGCAGTGGAATCATACAGAAGATCTATTGTTAGTTTTCTGAGGAATCGCCAAACTGTCCTCCACAGTGGCTGGACCATTCCACAATCCCACCATCGGTGGATGAGGGTTCCTATTCCATCACATCCTCTTCAACACTTATATTCTGCTGTTTTTTTAATAGCTGCCATTCTGATGGGTGTAAGATGGTATCTTATTGTGGTTTTGATTTGCATTTCCCTAATAGCTAGTGATGTTGAGCATTTTTTCATGTGCTTTTTAGCCATTTGTATTTCTTCCTTGGAGAAGTGTCTTTTCAGGTCACTTGCCCATTTTTTAAATGGGTTCTGTGTCTTTTTATTTTCGAGGTGTAGGATTTATTTATATATGCAGGATATTAGGCTTCTATCAGATATATGGTGGCCAAATATTTTCTCCCATTGTGTAGGCTGCCTTTTTATTTTCTTAATAACATCCTTTGAGGTGCAGAAGTTTTTAATTTCAATGAGATCTCATTTATCTATTTTTTCTCTTGCTGCTCATGCTTTGGCTGTGGAGTTCATGAAACCATTTCCTATTACAAGGTCCTGTAGATGTTTCCCTACATTATCTTCCAAGGTCCTTATGGTTTTGGCTCTTATATTTAGATCTTTGATTCATCTTGAGTTGATTTTTGTATAAGGTGTGAGATGGTATTCTTCTCTCATTCTTTTGGATATCGATATCCAGTTCTCTAAGCACCACTTGTTAAAGAGGCTGTTCTCTCCAAACTGAGTGGGCTTGGAGGCTTTGTCGAATATTGGATGACTGTATATGCGAGGATCTATATCAGAACTCTGAATTCGGTTCCATTGGTCAGAAGGTCTATCCTTGTGCCAATACCATGCAGTTTTGATCACTGTAGCTTTGTAGTATGTTTTAAAGTCAGGTAATGTGATACCTTCAACTTCATTTTTCTTTTTCAATATGTCTTTGGCAATTCGGGGCCTCTTACCTTTCCAAATATATTTTGTGGTTAGTTTCTCCAGTTCCTTAAAAAATACAGTGTTGATTTTTACTGGGATTGCATTAAATCTGTAGATTAGTTTGGGTAGGATAGACCTCTTGATGATGTTTAGTCTTTCTATCCATGAAGAGGGAATTTTTTCCCTTTATTTAAGTTTTCTTTGATTTCCTTTAACAGTGTTGTGTAGTTTTCTGTATATAAGTCCTTTACATCTTTAGTTAAATTTATTCCTAGTTATTTGATTCTTTTAGTTACTATTGTAAATGGTATTTTTTTCTTGATTTCCTCCTCAGATTACTTGTTATTGGTTTACAGAAATGCTACTGAATTTTGAGCATTGATCTTATAGCCTGCAACATTACTGAACTCCTTTATGCGTTCTACAAGCTTTGTTGTAGATTTCTCAGGCCTTTCTATGTATAGGATCATGTTGTCTGCAAATAATGAATTTTTTCCTTCTTCTTTTCCAATCTGGATGCCTTTTATATCCTTTTCTTGCCTCAGTGCTTGAGCAAGTACTTCTAAGACAATGTTAAATAGGAGTGGTGATAGTGGGCATCCTTGTCTTGTTACCGATCTCAGAGGGAAGGCTTTTAGGATTTCACCATTGAAGATGTTAGCTTTGGGTTTTTCATATATACCCTTTTTCATGTTCAGAATGTTTCCTTCTATTCCTATCTTTTGCAGTGTTTTTATCAGGAAAGAGTGCTGTATTTGTGGAATGATTTTTCTTCATCTACAGAGATGATCATGTGATTTTTTTCTTTCAATCTGTTTATGTGGTGTATTACATTGATTGATTTTCTTATATTGAACCATCCTTGCATACCTGGGTTGAAACCCACTTGGTTATGGTGTATAATCCTTTTGATGTGTTGTTGAATGTGATTAGCAAGTATTTTGTTGAGGATTTTAGCATCTAGGTTCATTAGAGAAATTTGTCTGTAATTTTCCTTTCTTGTGGTATCTTTGTTTGGCTTTGTTATTAGGGTAATGTTGGCATCATAGAATGATTTAGGCTGTATTCCTTCTACTTCTATTTTTTGGAAGAGCTTAAGCAGAATTGGTGTTAGCTCTTTCCGGAATGTTGGGTAGAATTCAGCTGTGAAGCCATCTGGTCATGGGTTCTTCTTAGTCAGGAGGTTTTTGATGACTGAGTCTATCTCGTTACTTTTAATTGGACTGTTGAGTTCATCAATTTCTTCTTTCATCAATGTAGACTGTTTGTGAGTTTCTAAAAACTTGTCCATTTCCTCTAAATTATCACTTTTGTTGGCATATAATTTTTCAAAGTATCCTCTTATGATACTCTTTATTTCTGTGGGGTCAGTAGTGATAGCCCCTTGCTCATTCCTTATTTTGTGTATTTGCAGCTGTTCTCTCTTTTTCTTTGTTAGTCTGGCTAAGGGTTTGTCAATTTTATTGATATTCTCGAAGAACCAGCTTTTGGTTTTGTTTATTGTTTCAAATGCTTTCTTATTCTCTATTTCATTTAGTTCTGTTCTAATATTTGTTCTTTCCTTCTTTCTACTTCCTTTTGGTTTAGTTTGTTGTTGTTTTTCCAATTCCTCCAAGTGTGCAATTAGATCTTCAATTTTAGCTCTTTCTTCTTTTTTTATATATGTGTTTATGGTTATGAACTTCCCTCTCAGGACTGCTTTTGCTACATCCCATAGGTTTTGATATAATTTGTTGTCATTTTTATTAGTTTCAAAATAGGTACTGATTTCTTTGAGATTTCCTCCTTGATCCACTCTTTGTTGAAGAGTGTGTTGTTTAACTTCCATATCCTTGTGCCTAACCTGTTTCTCTGGCACTTAGTGATTTCCAATTTCATTCCATTGCAGTCAGAGAAATTACTTTGTAAAATATCAATCTTTCTGAATTCATTGAGAGTTGTTCTGTGGCCTAGCATGTGGTCTATTTTGGAGTATGATCCATGTGCACTCGAGAAGAATGTAAATCCTGCTGTATTTGGGTGTAGTGTTCTGTATATGTCTATTAAGTCCAGGTCCTCAAATGTATTGTTGAGAGCCTTTGTTTCTTTATTGATTCTCTGTCTAGATGTTCTGTCTAATGATCATAATGGTGTATTAAAGTCCCCCACTATAATTGTACAGGCATTTATTTCTCCACTTAGTTTTTCCAGAGTTTGCCTCATGTATTTTGAGGCACCCCGATTAGGTGCATAAGTGTTTATGATTGTTCTCTCTTCTTGAAAGTTTACCCCTTTTACTAATATATAGTGTCCATCTTTGTCTCTTACAATAGTTTTGCATTTAAAGTCTATTTTGTCTGATATTAGAATAGCTACTCCTGCCCTTTTTTGGCTATTGTTAGCTTATAAAATTATTTTCCAGCCATTCACTTTCAGCCTCCTTGAATTCCTGGGTCGAAGGTGGGTTTCTTGTAGACAGCATATACATGGATCATATTTCATTATCCATTCTGCCAATCTGCGTCTCTTGATTGGTGAGTTTAATCCATTAATATTCAGTGTTATTACTCGCAACGAATTTCTTACTTCAGCCATTTTTTCTTTGGGTTACAGCTGAGTGTTTCTGAAGTCGTCCGAGGAACCAACTGGGTGAGCCACAGATTGGCTGTGATGGAGTACGGCTGGTCCTCAGCCAACCAGGAGGAGCCCCTCCTGCATGAACTGCACCCCGTGGCAGTGCTTCACAGGACCATGGACTACCTGTTGGCCCAGATTATGGACCAGAAGGAGGGTAGCCTGCGGGACTGGTATGACTTTGTGTGGAACTGGACACAGGCCCTCCTAAAAGACATCAGGCAGCAGCACCTCTGTGACCCCCTGATGGTGTCCCTGATCGAGAGGTGTGCCCGGTTCCACATCCACTCTGCCCACTTCATGTGTGAGGAGCCCACATTCTCCTTCGATGCCAGTCTCAACAACAAAAACATGACCAATTGCCTGCAGAGCCTGAAGGAGAGGTACCAGGACCTGTGGAGCAAGGGCATGCTCTGTACGCATGAGGTGGAATTCCAGGCCTAAAATGTCCTTCTCAGTCTCAACAAGGGGGCATCCTCAGTGAAGTCGAGCAGTTTCATCCTGCTGTTAGGAGCTCGTCCCAGGTCAAGTTTGCTCTTCAGGCTTTGGTGGCATTGAACAGTCATAAATTCATGAGATTTTTCAAACTGGTCCAGTCAGCTTCCTATCTGAGTGCTTGCCTTCTGCATCATTACTTTAATCAGATCCGCAAAGATGCTCTCTGAGCCCTCCACGTCGCCTACAGTGCGAGCGTGCGGAGTTCCACCGCTTTCCCCCTGGACAGTGTGCGCATGCTGCTGTTTTTAGATGGGGAGGAAGCAACGGAAT
Source organism: Cabassous unicinctus (assembly GCA_029593785.1). Taxonomy (NCBI): domain Eukaryota; kingdom Metazoa; phylum Chordata; class Mammalia; order Cingulata; family Chlamyphoridae; genus Cabassous; species Cabassous unicinctus. The sequence continues at coordinate 17,317 of JAQZBX010010680.1, forward strand.
TCATCACCTTCCATGGTCTGATGGTCTCTGTTGGCTGTGTGGAGTTCAAGCGTTGGGCATTCTCAAAATCAGAGGGATTATCCAAGGCCAAGAAGTCAGTGTTGGTCATCAAGAAGCTGACAGTGCCGGTTGGAAAGATCATGAACGGGGGTCAGTTTCCTCCCATTCCTCTCTACACACCCGTGTGCAGTTTCAACTAGCAGAACAAGTATGTCGGGGCCTGACTGGCCACCGAGCCCACCACCGGCAGTCAGAGACCCTGTGGAAGCAGCAGGTGACAGCAGAGGTGAGGGCAGGGCAGACCCAGGCATGCTCCCGCCCCTGTGCTCCTGCCACAGCCACCTCCCACCCCCGTGCCCGTGGCAGCTCCAATGCCTCACTTGCTAGCCTTGGCTACATCTGCGCTGCCCAGTTTCTTTCAGTCCCCTGTGCAGTCTGAACTCCCTCCAGAGCCTTGCTGCTAGGCTCTGTCATGGACCTTGCACAGGTCGTGGGTGAGGGAAAACAGGAAGTTTCTCCCAGGACAGCGGGGACGTTGGTGCCCTTGGGAACACCTACAGAGCCACTGCTCTAGGGGTCTCCAGTGCTGCTGTGGAGAAAATGCGCGCAACCCCTACCGCTGCCGTTTTGCAGCACATGGCAGAAGTGACTGAAGCGAGGCGGTGGACTGAAAATGAGAGGTACAAAGAAGGGTGAGAACTGGGTTGAACCGAGCTGAGCCAGGGCCTGGCTACAGAGCTGATGGAGCTCATGGTGGTTGAGGGTGTGAGCGAGGACTCCTCCCAGGAGCTGAGGAGTTTGGTGGAGAACGACCAGAAGCTCCATGTGGTCCAGTACACCCAGGGCATCTGTGGCCACCTCTGGACCTGGTCTTAGGGGAGGAGATTTTCCAGGCAGCCAAGGAGGCCCTGTAAGAACTGCAGGGCTCCTGCAAGGATCTACAGTTCAGGGAATCTGCAGCCTCCAACAAATTGAGGTGCCAGATGCAGACGTTCCTGCAGCTCCCTTCTATGTGGACATGGAACCAGCTGAGGGCCCTGTCACCCAGTGCTGAGTGCCCCATCTCCCAGGAGAACCTGGCCTGGGGCCTCCTGGACCTGGGGCAAGCAGGGAGGTTGGCAATCTCCTGCACCAAGCTGAGTTGGCTCAGCAGCCAAGCTGCACACCGCATGAAGGTCCAGCAGGCCTGCCGGCAGCTACAGAGCAATGCTGCATGGACCACACTGGACCTGCCATTGCTCGTGGCCGAGCACCACTCCTGGAGACAGGAGTATGTGTTTTGGAAGTTGGTGCTGGTGTTGCCTGATGGAGAGCATCCCCCAGGGAGCCCTGGAGGAATTCTAGCCGATTGGGTGCTTTGGGGGCAAGGACAGGGAAAAGCAATTGTAATACAGGGGCTTTTTCAGGACTTGGGAATTGTCCTGAGTGACATTGCAGTGACAGATATAGGCCATTTAACATCAGCATATAACATGCAGAACTGTGTGGGAAAGAGTATGGTCTACAATGCGAACTATGGTCCATGCTTAGTGGCAAAGCCCCAGGCTTTATATATCCATTGAAGGTGATGTGCCACACCAATGAAAGATGTTTATGTGGGAGGTTGTGGGAGGGGGTGGGGGATGCGGGGCATATGAGAATCCTTATAATTTTTGTGTAACATTTATGTAACCTAAGTATCTTTAAAAAAAAAAAAATTTTTTTTTAATTGATCTATAATGATAAAAAAAGCTGATTGGAAGGAGGACACAGGCAGGCATAGGGGGGTCATTTGGACACTCACCCTGCTTCACGCCCTCAGCAGCAGGGGGAGTCAGAGTACTGTCGTCAATGTATATATCAAGGTAGCTCAGGGGCACCCTCAGCCACTGTGCCCTCGGTGCCCAGGAGAGGTAGAAGAACATCCTGGAAGCTAGCGGGCTTCTGTTCTTGCTTCCCCACAAAGCGCCGAGCAACCAAGCGGTGGAGGAAGACGCCTATTGGCTGTCGGTCAGTTGCAACTCCAGCAGCTTCTGAGGGCCAAGCCCTTAAAGCCGGAGCTCCACTAGCCGTTCTGTTGCACAGCCCGGGCAGGGGCGATGTGGAAAAGGACGGGGGAGGATGGTCTGGCGCTGCACAATTTGGCCTCCGCTGAGCTGATCTCAGATTACACCGTCATCCATATGTCCAACTCCATACATGACTTATGGGGCACAGCTCATGTCTCCCAGGCTGTAAAGTGTCTGGCCTCCTACTCCCCCGCTGCCCTCGATCTTGGCTGCCAGTCCCTCATCGAGTTCGTGGAGGACAGTGTTGCCTGTGAGTTCATTAGCAGCTTATTCCAGGACAGAAGAGAACGGTGGCTGGGTGGCCTGGCTTCTCAGGAGCCCAGGCTGTTATTGAGCTGTTCAAAAGCGTGCTGCACTTCCTGGCCTTGGTGGCATCCTCAGAGCAGCTGTGTGACCTGTCCTGGCCCATCGCTGTGTTTGCCTTGGTGGGGGGCAGCCGGCTGTTTCCTCACCTGCACTGGAACTCCCCTAACCACCTGGCTTGGCTAAAGCAGGTCGTCCTGGCCTTCCAGATGTTGCAGATGGACTTGCCACCCTTGGGGACCACCTGCCTCCACGTCTGCACCACTGTCCTGCATTACGCTGCTCAGGTGGCCAGTTCACCCCAGTCGCAGCCTGTGCTCCAGTTCCAGATGGAGAACCTGCTGTGGTGAACCTACCGCAGGTGGGAAAGCAGGAACCCCACCCTGGACAGGGCAGCAAGACTGCCCCCCATGGGTGATATTCCATGGGATGACCTCCTCAACTTGTGCATCAACCACAAGCTGAGGGACTGGGTGGACATCCAACAGCCCGTCATGTCAGAGACGCTGAGTGAAGATGGTCAGATAGCTGTCTATTTTCTTAAAACTCATTTGAAAAATTATGAGATTCCTTTGTGGTGGGGAAAGGCCAGATTACAGACGAAGCAGGAGCTGCTTCTGAGCCGGGATCGTTTGCGGAGAAAGTCACTTCCCTCTTCAGGAAATCATTGTTCTACCTGGCTGCTTCATGCCCGCCCTTCATGGACATGGAGCACCAAGGAAGCCAGAGCAGGAAGGGTCCCCAGTGCTGAAGAGCTGACCTGCAGCATGTCAGCCACAGGACTCCTCTCACAGTGCCTCTCCACCAGCTTCTGCTGGAAAAGGAGAAAGGAGGTTTGAAGAGCAACTTCAGAAGTGGTTGTCTGAAGACTCAGAGGCATTCCCACACCCCACTTCTCTGCCCCTCTGCCATCCTCAGACTCTGCTTTCTCCACCTCAGTCTCACCAAACAGTGGGGAGAACATCTATGATTCAAAGCCCTCAGAATGAAAGGAGAGGGGGGCCAGCTGCAGCCAGGTGAGGTGACAGGGAAGTTTCTGAGTGAGTGGCTGGATCTCCTGGAAAGGCTGTTCCAGAGATCGAAGGAAGAGGAAGTCACCTCTGGCCACCAGCTGTCTGGTCTGCTGGACATGGTGGACATTTGACCAACATTAGCCTTGTCTAAATTTTCTTTTTAAATAGGATAGCAGAAGATTTTCAGGTGCTGAGAATTTTTACTCCAATGCTTGGAGAGAGAATACCTGAATATATATGCTGGAAGAAGTTGACGTATCAAACTGGACACTTCCGGTTATGCCTCTAGTCTCTCTTCTGCCCTTTGAGGCACATAGCAGAACTGCACTTTCCTATTTCCTTTCAACCAGGCAGGGACCATGGGACCAGTCCTGGTCAATAAGTTGTGCCAGTTGTGTTTTTAATAGAGAGATGGTAGCCAGGACATCTAGGATAGAGCATTTAGCTGCAGGTTTAATGCACTCTAGTGCTCTCATCAACACCTGTGACTAGGAAAAGGTCAGGTCTCCCAGGCACTTCAGCTACCTGAAAGTCCACATCCCACAGGCAGTGTCTCACAGGGACAATGGGGAGTGGAATCCCCTCCAGACTGTGCTGGATGTGTAGCATGACTGAGAACTAAACTTCTGTTGTGTTGAGCCAGGAAGTTTGGCAGTTATTGGTTACCTCCAGGTTACCTAGCTTAACCAATTGAACCCATAGGTAGATATTGGGTCACAGCAATGGGGAAAACCCACACTCAGACATGGATTGATTCCTCACATGTGGAAAAATTCATTAAAAAAAGGCCCAGCCATGATGGATGCATAAATATAATGATACAACTATAGATTCAGCAGACATTGATTAAAGATGAAATGTTTGAATTACGTAGGAAAAAGGAGAAGGTGAATAATATGGGAGAAGATTTCTCATTGGCTATTGAAGTTAATTTGGTATCAATTAAAAGTTTATTGTAATACATGTAGAATATTAAATGTAGTGCCCATAAACCTAAACAAAAATATCTAAATCCATTCACAAATAAAGGGAAAGGGAATCAAGATGATTCACTACAAAGTATCAACTAAACAATAAAGAAGGTCTTTATGAAGAAAATGAGGGACAAAATGATACAAGGCTTGCAAAAACAAATAAAATTGCAGAAATAAGTTCTACCTTGTCAACACAATAAATACAAATGGATTAAACTCTCCAATCAAAAGACAGATTGGCAGAATGGATTAAGTACATGAACCAAATTTGTGCAATCTACAAGAGACTCACTTTAGATAAAAAATCCATAAAAATAAGCTAAAAAATGAAAGGATTAGAAAAATATTCCATGAATATTGTAATCAAAAGCTAGGTGAATTGGGTTGCATGTTTAGGGGAAGATTGCATAGTAGGAAGCTCTAAGAATTGTTCCCTCCACCAAAATATAAATGAAATAGGATGCACTTTCTGTATTTGCTGTTTTGGAATTCTGTAGTCTTGTGGAATACTTGCAGCATCCAGGGAACATTTGGATGTAAGTGGGTGGTACATTGTAGTAAATACTGGTAAATTTCCCCTTCTGTGTTGCAGTTATTATTACCCAGCCACAACTGCAGGGCCAGCAGCACAGGGGGACTGCAGCTTGGACTCCTGTTGTAGCTTGCTGGTAGCAAGTTGAGCTAAGTTGTTCTAGTATTGAAATTCCATGTGGCGAATGGTCTGATCACTGATTACTGCTTTTGATCAGCTGCCTCAGATCACTCCATATTTGGCTCTGAGTGTGGCCATTGTTCCTATCCTCCTCAGTTTAAAACTGTGGAGGAGTCTTTAAGAAGTAGTGCCTATTTTTCTCCTTTCTCTCTCCATTCCCTGCTTGGGAGCACATTAGTATGGAAAGTCACAAATTGATGGCCTAAATGTAGGACAAATAATTTTCCATAATCATCCTTTATGAAGACTTTAAACAAATTTTCTTTAATATCATGTTCTCCCTTCTGTTTAGTCAACACTATTTCTGACTCCCTCTTGTAAGGACACTTGTATTTCACTTCGGGCCCACAGATATAGTGCAGGATAGCATCCTACTCTCAACATCCTTAACCTAAGCACATAGGCAAAAGCTCTTTTACTATGTTAGATAACATTCACATGTTCCAATGATTAAGGCCTGAATAACCTGGATATCTTTGGGGATCATTGGTCTATTATTCAATCTACGACTATCCATGTATAATTTCCCTGTTGAAACTGTAATCCACTTTATATATATAAATGAGGTGAGCTGTGGAGATTAAGCCTTGCCTTGGGCCTCACTTGGTACATAGGTGCCAGGAAAGTAGGGTGATTTCTAGCCAATGTTACATCACTTTTATTACTCTCCTGGATGTCAGAGTGCATGCCATCTCAGGTACCTACTTGACACTACTCTAGGATGAAACACTACCTGCTTGTGCTGGGTGAGGATGGAAGAAAAGAACCCAACTCAGTACCTCATACATCAGAGCAGGTGAAATAGCACACTCCCCGATACATTCAGATGGATAATGGAATCTCAGGCCTTTTGTTCTGCATCTCTTGGGGGTATCAAATTGGAGTCTTCTGCATTTCCCTGTCCAAATGTTTTGTAGCCTATAAGCAAATCCAAGAACCTGACTTCTACATGTAGTAGGAGGACATGTAGTGCTCAAGTTCCAATGGTGCCCATCTTCTTCCACTTTTTGAGTATCCCTATGCACATTTTTTTGCATAATTACCAATAGTTTAGTTAAATTGGAATGATCTAAGAGAAATAGAGCTAGTTACTCTTGGAGAAATCCTAAGAATTCTTCCAACAGTTTTCCTCTCCTTGCTCCAACTGGGAAATCACATCTACTTTGCAGAGTTGATACCCTGCTTCTAGGAAACAGATACAATAGAGTTCAAATTATGTGGATAATAGTGCATTATCTTTAAGGTCAGTGGAGGCTATGAGAAGATAAAGTAAACATTGTAGTTCAGAATAGGAAAACACACCTTGAACACAGGATACTGACAATCTTTCAAAGCAAAAGGATGCTTTATCTTGTGCCATAAGACATCAAGTATCTGTGGTCATTGAAGCCCATGCCCAAGTTCAAAGGCTGCAGTAACTTCACTGTTTTCAGAAAAGGAAAAATTATGTTTCACTGTTTGAAGAGTATTTTTAAAAAGAATCCAATAAACATAAAACCCATCAGAAAAATTGTTATATATGGAAAAGTGTGTGCCTATTATTTTTCTATTGTGTTGTGAAATATCAACATAGTCACTAAAGCATAATAATTAATCAGATAAAATAGTCAATTTTATATTCATTTAAATAATATTCATTGAGTTATCAGCACAGTTCTGAGTATTTGACATTGACTAACAAGAAACACATAAAATTCTAGTCAGGAATATTAGATTCCAGTAGTGTAAAAAACTGTGAGTAAAAAGTGAAGAACCAAATTTCTTTTGGATAGTTTTAAGTGCCATGGAAGAATAAGGGCAGAGATTGGAGTGGCATATGAAGGAGCTCTTCCAGACACTTGTTGAATAAAGATACATTAGATACACAGGCAGTCAGATGGATAGATAGATGGATAGATAGATAGTTAAATAGATAAATAGATAAGCTTTTCTGAGACTCACATTCATAGTCTCCAGTATCACTGTTATGAACAGTTTTATCTAGAATATGTCCACCATAGTCCACTCTTGCTGGGTGAAGTCTATAGCTACCTCTTTGAAAGCCACTGATTCCTAAAACAACACAGACATTCAAATTCAGACAAGGCTTTTCTCACTAATGTCACAGCAAGATGGTTTAGACAGAAGCACTGAGGAATGGAGGGGCTGTTATGGGTAGAAGCTCAAATTATGTTTGGGATTCTGGTCAAATCATTCTGAGTGCTGACCTGGCATCTGTAAATCAGATACTTACAGAGCCTTTCACATGATGACTACATAAAGTTTCATTATAAGGAAATGTCACGTGAGTTTTTGTGTGATATAATTTGTCCAATGCCCAAAACTTGCAATTATGATTTACAAATGGAGGTTATAAAATTTGCACTTGAGAAATCATAACTAAAACACTACTCCACCAATTTCAAATAAATCTACAGGCTAACGTCAATAGAAGCAGTATCCATGATCTGCCACTTTTTAACCATGACAAGGGTTTGATTATTCTAACCAGCCACCCAATGACCTCAGTTTCCTCATCTATGAAATGGTTTAGCAAACTGTTATGAGTTTGGAAAGATCCAATGAGCTAATGTATAAAGTGCTTCCCACCTAGGACTTCATGGGTGTTATACAGAACTTGGGATCAGTAGGTTCTTCCTCTTTCAAATCTGTAAAACTCAGGTGTTAATTATAAGATATAAGAACTATGCAATCCAATAACACAAATCAGAGCCATTGAGATTTCTATACCATCACAATCTGACTTCTGGTGGTAGAAGACATTACTCAATTTTATATTGGTCCTTCAAATCTTTCTTATTGTTTCTCTTGTATCTTCTCCTTGATTCTTGGTTAAAAGATAAAGTGAGCCTCTTTATGTTTTCTAGTCTCTACACTTCTTCAAAACTTTTCAAAGGACCTAAAATTTTAATCTAAAGACTAAATTCATTTTCTTCTATGAACAGCCAAAATCAAGTGAAAAATATCTCCTATTCATTGTTTCAACTTATCAAATTTACATAAATATTATTTACAAAGAATGGAATGGTTGATTAGGGAGAAGTTAGGGATGAGAATTTCAAAGTTCATTTCAAAATGCAAAATTTATATTCTATCTATATATATTTGAAGGTATTTAGTAATGAGTAAAATAATGAAATTATTTATAATTGCATTCCCTGGCCTAACCCTCTCTTGTGCTCCCCTGAACACTACACAACACTTACCTCAGGACCTTTCACATTGGATTGATTGAAGTCAACTGACCAAACATCTGCTTCCCATTTGGACTGTCAGCTTGTACTCTTACTCACTTCTATACATTTTATCACCACAAAGCCTATTACTACCACTTACAAGGTTAATGATGGAATTATTTCTCCACCAAACCCATGGGTTCCATTTCTTCTCTGAATACACAGCCTTAATGGAGGCTGTAATAAATTAATGTAAACATTGGAAGGAAATAATATCTTAGTATCTGACACCATTATCCCAGAGTCCTGGGCACACTTAAGTGGCTCTCAAATCCTTAAATATCTACAGAGCGCCTTTAGAATATTCAGGATAATAGGTGAAATCTTCCCATGTTCTGGCATAGGGATGTAATTTCAGTAGAAATAGCAATTCCTTACTCACCAGGGGATGCATTCTCAATAGTTAAGCTGTCAGTTGTAGTCTTCTGGCTTTGAATTTTCAGATAGGCTAAGCACAAAGCAGGTAAATATGAAGATGGAAAAAGAAGCCATGAAATTCAAGACTTGTCCACAATTTCTAGAGACACCTTTCATAAATACTCAAAACTTCATTTGTTTATTTACCAGCATAAAAAGGACATGATGAGAAGTTTGGAAAAGTTTAGTAGCATGGCAAAATAATATGGATAGAAGATAACAAAGCTATAATTTTAATTTTTCTTTGCCTATCTGCCAAGCATATATCTCTGGAGCATTATACACCATACCTAGGTTTTACCTGGAATTTCTTCTCTCCCATCAGTGATCAGAGGCCACACCTTGTGATTAAAACTACCTCTCCTTTTGCTTTTTCATCTGATTACTCCACATACCCAGATTTACCTACCACACAGTAACCCTCAATGCATTGATCCCTCTTGCCATACATCAGGCTCTATCCTGTCTCTGTCCTCATTATTACTGTCTAATTTAATCCATTATTACTCATTCAACAGATATTTACCAAGACACATTTTAATTTTTCTTATGTCCATCTTAATATATAGGAACAAGTATATCTACCAATATACATTCTAAAGACCTACATTTCCCCATGATTGACTCTGACATCACATTGACTTTAATATTATCCCTCCTATGAACACAGAGTCACAACTCCTAGTGGCAGCCAAATATATCTGGCAGCTCTACTGTCATGATAATTAAATCATTCTTCCAGTCTTCATAAACACGTCAAATCTTCTTTTCTTTTGAATTTCACACATTTTCACATTGCCTCTAATTTTCAAAAGATTTAATTGCCTCCTACTACGAAGTGAGCTGTAATTTGGCAAATTACTCTTTAATAGCATGATAACTTCAAATATTCCTTGCATTCATATACATGGGCATTCTCTCTTATTGAGAAGTCATGTTACATACAGCTGAATCCAATGTCTCCCATTGAACTCCTGTTCTCCTGTTTTCTTGGTAACTATATAATTGATCATAAATTCAATCTTTTACTGAAAACTTCTCATTCTATTAACAAGCCATATCATCATTTAAACTCATATTGTCTATTCCATAGTGAAACAAGATCATCCTTTTAACCTATTTTCCCTAAAGTTTGAGATCTCCTGCTTCTTTCTTCACAATCAAAATGAAAGTTCATATACCCCACTCACCGTTTGGCTTAAAAAGGTCTACAATATTTCATGATAAGTCTTGTGCACGTGAACAATGATCTCCCCATAGGAACATCCTGCCTTGAAACCAAAGAATTGAATCATGACCTACTTTGGTGGACTTTTCTTTTTCTTTCTTTTTCTGAGATCTTTGTCTCCTCACTGTTTTCCAACAACTCTAATACCTCCTTCCCCTGTCTTCTGCAAAGAGAAACAAAATACACTTTCACAACAACTGAAAGCTAAATCCTAGCATCTCTTCATTCCTTCTTTTACCCTAGGGTTTCTTAACCTTTTTGGGTCCATGGATTCCTTTGCCATTCAGGCAAAAACCACAGACCCCTTCTCAGATTGTAGTGGCAGATAGTTTTATGACACTCAATATTGGCATGGTTAAAATTAAATTTTAGGATTATTCAAAATTAATTCAAGCTCACAGACTCCCTGAAATATTTCTATGGACACCTTGTGGGTCCATGGACCCCTGGGTAAGAACCCCGGTTTTATCCATTATCTTAATGTGCTCACATATTTATTTTATTTTAATTTCTCCCACCCCATCTCTGAATTTAAAGTGCTAAAACATTTGTCTGGTGTCTTTTCTGAGCTATTATATTTATATCTTAATTACATTCACCTAAAATGGGTTATATTTTAGAACATTACCTCACTCCTAAATTATAAACATTATACGTCTTCTAGTCTCCAATCTAATTAATGGCTCCACCGGGAATACAGAGACTGATCCATTACATCCTTTCACAAAACTACAAAAGACAACTAAACAATACTTTTATGTCTACACTAACCACATTGTCCCCATTCATGTCTACCTCAGTCCACAAATATACATTTTCAATTCATGCTCATTTTCTTTCATTCTTAGTTTATATAATGAATTCCTGGGAAATCCTTATATGGAACCCCACCAATGTTTGCCTTTATATTACCTGTATGTATGGTCTCTCCTCCACTGATATGAACACAGTAAAATCAACCCCTGAAGGCTGAGACAAATTTCCTTTTGACAAATATATATGCATTTTATTTTAAATTAATTTTTATATTTTTAAAGAAGCTTTAGATTACATAAATGTTACATAAAGAATATAAAGGAATCCCATATGCCCCACTCCCTTCCACTCCCACACCATCCCACATCAACACCTTTCATCATTGTGGTACATCTGTCACAATTGATGAAAACATATTGAAGCACTTCTACTAACAATGGACTACAATTTATACTTTACACTCTGTCCCACACAATTTTGTAAGTTACGACAAAATATAGAGTGGCCTGTATCCATCATTGCAATGTCATGCAGGACAATTCCAGTATCTCAAAAATGCCATCATATTACAGCTATTCTTCCCTCTCTCATCCCTTAGAACCTCTGATGGTCATTTCCTCCATATCAATAATAATTCTCCACTGCTAGAATAATAAGTCTATAGTAGAATAATAATGTCTTCATTAGTTCATTGTTCATTCCCCAGTCCTGAAGACTTTGGGATGGTGATGCACACTTTGCTTCTTATTGAGAGGAAGCTTAGATACTACCAGGGCAGATGGTTTCAACTATCCTGCCTGTTGTTGCAGACACTCTCTGTTCTTTGGGATATGCATTGTCCATGATGATCTCCTCATCGCTGTCCTGGGTAAGTCCAATCAATTGGAGAGTAGGTGCTGCAACTCTCCTGAAATTTAGGGCTCAACTGGCACATAGATGGACCAAAGATCTAAGTCTCTGGGACACACACCCATGAAGTATACTGCCAAATATAAGCTCCAGCAAAAGAGGCAGGAAGACCATGTGTAGAAAACCTACTAATGAATCCAGTTCTGTCACACTGGGGAACATAAACTCCAAAGTAAGGTCCACTGACAGAGTCCTGAATTCACAAGCTGTCTTCCCTGCTTATAGTTTCTGAATGTCTCTAGAGCCCTCAGGAGCCTTACTTTTTGAGGAATTGTTTACTGTGGCAGTCAATGAGATCCTGCTGGACTTGCACAAGCATTACCTCTGGAATGACCTCCCAACTCACTTTGAAATCTCTTAACCATAAAAACTCATTGTATTTACCATTTCCCTCATTTGGTCTAGGTCTTTTTCCAAACACATTGCTAGTTGGCACTTAGTAATAATTCCTCAGTGCCAAGGAGGCTCATGCCCAGGACTCATGCCCCATTCCAGGGGGAAGGTAGTGCATGTATATGCTGAGTTTAGCTTAGAGAGAGTTCACATTTGAGTAACAAGGAGACTTTCAGGAGGTAACTTTTAGGCAGTATATAATATAAGGCTAGTTTCAATTTCACAAGGAAAGTTTCATTAGTACAATTGTCAATATCAAATTACTTCTGTAATGGTCTGTCATCCTTAACTAAGCACTGCCCTTGCACTTGGGGGACTCTTTCTGTCCAATTAGAGAATGTAGAAGAACTTCCAAGGATGGGAGTTTAATATTCTTTGAGTTATTGGGTGGGTCTCCATCCACCAAGACAATGCCCTGTGAACACTTGAATATATTCATATGTCTTAGAGGCATGCCCTAGATGAACCCCTTCCCATGCATCCTCCCATCACAGACATCCCTCACCAGTGATCTTCCCCTGCCACATATGGGACACTTCTGTCATCCAAAACCTTTCTAAAAATGAAGTAAAAAAAATAACCAAATATAATTAATAAGAAGGAGAAGATCAATAAAATTGACAACCCCCTAGCTAAACCAACAAAGAAAAAGAGAGAGAAGATGCAAATAAATACAGAAATGAAGGGGGAAAGTTACAAATGACTCCACAGATATAAAAAGAATCATCAGAGGATGTTATGAGAAACTGTATGCCAACAAACTAGACAACTTAGTCGAAATGGACAAATTCCTAGATATGCACAACCAACCTACAGTGACACTACAAGAAATACAAGAACTTCACAAACCAATCACATTTAAGGAGATTGAATCTTTCATCAAAAATCTCCCAGGAAAGAAAAGTCCAGAAACAAATGGCTTCACAGGTGAATTCTACCAAGATTTTCAAAAAGAATGCACACTAATCTTGTTTAAACTCATCCAAAAAATTGAAGAGGAGGGAAAATTACTCAACACATTTTATGAAGCCAACATCACACTATTACTAAAGCCAGATAAAGATACAAGAAAAGGAAATTACAGGCCAATCCCTTTAATGGATATAGATCCAAAAATCCTCAACAAAATATTTGCAAATCAAATCCAACAGCATATCAAAAGACTTATACATCGTGACCAAGTAGGATTTATTTCTGGTATGCAATGTTTGTTCAACATAAGAAAATCAATGTAATACACCACATTAACAAATTGAAGGGAAAAAAACACATGATCATCTCAGTCAATGCAGAAAAGGCATTCGACAAAACCCGGCATCCTTTTTTGATAAAAACACTTGAAAAGATAGGAATAGAAGGAAAATTCCTCAATGTGATAAAAGGCATATGTGAAAAACCCACAGCCAACATCATACTCAATGGAAAAAGGTTGAAAGTATTCCCTCTAAGATCGGGAACAAGACAAGGATGCCCACTGTTACAATTGTTATTCAATATTGTACTAAATATTTTAGTTAGGCAATTAAACAATAAAATAAATCAAAGTCATCCAAATACGAAAAAAAGAAGTAAAACTCTCACTGTTTGTGGTGACATGATCCTGTACTTAGAAAATCCTAAAGTATCCATGACAAAACTACCTGAGCTAATAAATGAATTTAACAAAGTTGCAGGATATAAGCTCAGCATGCAAAAATCAGTAATGTTTTTGTCCACTAGTACTGAAAAATCTGAGGAGGAAATCAGAAAATGGAATAATTCCAGTTTCAATACCAACAAAAAGTCTCAAATATCTAGAAATTACTTGAACCAAAGAAGTACAAGACCTATATGCAGAAAATAACAAAATAATGCTGAAAGAAATTTTAAAAGACGTAAACAAATGGAAAGACATTCTGTGTTGATGGATTGGAAGAATAAATATCGTGAAGATGTCAATCTTATCCAAACTGATTTATAGATTCAATGCAATACCAATCAAAATCCCAACAGCTTACTTTACAGAATTAGAAAAGGCAATTACCAAATTCATTTGGAAAGATAAGTGCACCTGAATAGCCAAAAATATTCTAAAAAAGCAGAGCAACATGGGAGGAATTTCACTGCCTGACCTTGAAACATATTACAAAGCTATAGTGGTCAAAACAACATGGTACTGGCATAAAGATAGACACATCGATCAGTGGAATAGAAGTGAGAACCCAGAAATAAACCCTTACCTATGCAGTCAACTAGATTTTGACAAACCTACCAAGTCCATGCTAACGGGACAAAACAGTCTTTTCAACAAATGGTGTTGGGAGAACTGGATAATTACAAGAAAAAGAATGAAAGAGGACACCCATCTCACCCCCTATATAAGAATCAACTCAAAATGGATCAAAGATCTAAATATAAAAGCCAGGACCATAAAAGTGCTAGAAGAAAATGTAGGGAAACATCTTCAAAAAATTTCCAGAAGAACTGAGAGCAATAACATGACAGACATCTGCTCACTGATGTTCAAAGCAACATTATTCACGATTGCCAAAGTTTGGAAACAACCCAAGTGTCCATCAACAGATGAATGGATAAACAAACCAATGTCTATTCACACGATGGAATAGTATGCAGCTGTAAGAAGAAATGAAGTAATAAAACATATGATAACATGGATGAACCTGGAGGATATTATGTCGAGCGAAGCAAGCCAGACACAAAAAGACAAGTATTCTATGGTTGTATTACTATGAAGCAAATATATTGTGTAACATAATGTTTGACTCAAAAAAATTTACATGTAACCATTACATTAAGTTGATAAATGTATGCATCTATTCATCAAAAAATTAATAAGAAAATGAAATAATAATTTTTAAAATAGCCAATAAAATACAAAAATTTTAAGAAAACTTTGAAATAATAAAAAAAATTTAGACATTGTGTCTTCCATCACTGTACGATCTGTTTTCTTGTATGTACAGTGACATTTTCTTCCATATATTCCCAGAGGTTTTTTTTTTTTCATTTTATCTTCAAAGACACTTCAGGATACAAGAAAAGTCACATAGAGAATATTGATGAATCCCATATGTGCATTGCCTTCCCTCTTTTCCAACATTTTAAACGCAGATGGTTCATTAGTTGCAATTGATGCACAAATATTGAAGCATTGCTACTAACCATTGTCAATGTTTTACAAGATGGTTTACATTTTTGCACATATACTTTTACAGGTTTTGGTGAAATTTGAAGTAGTCTGTATCTGTTATTGTTAAATCATGGTGAACAATTTTAATGCCCTGAAAATGCCCTATGTTCTATACATTCTATTCTTCCCTCCCCTTCCCCTTGGAAACTATAATAACCACTAAGTTTCAGTTTTTGAAGAAGATTCATAGTTACTTGAAATAATATTGATGGCTTGACATATTGGTCTGTTTTCTTTTATTAGGCACTGACTATTTTCATGAGAGATTCTCATCCCTCTAATTGAGAACATAGCAGGACTCCCCATGATGAGAGTTTGATATTTTCTTGTTTAGTGTTTGGGTCTCCACACACTGATATAACACACTATGACAAGATGAACACTTACATATTCCAAAGACACCTGTCCCAGGTGTTCTCTGTCCCCCACATCCAACACCATACACCAGTAACCTTCATCTGACATATTTGCAAAAAGAACATTCCCAAAATTTTAGTTTTAACCACAAACCTGTAAATCCTCAAAGTTCCCATGCTGCTTTCCTAACCCTCCTCCCAGCTCCACAGATAGTCCAACCCAACACACCCACCGTCACAGACCAAGCTCCCTCACAGACCAGCACTGCTGAACACAATCACAACATTGCACCACTGTCACAAACATTTATGTAATCTAAATCTTCTTTTAAAATTAAAAAAAATGATAAAAATAAACTCATAGATGTCAGAAGACAGTGGGAAGCCAGAGAAAAATGATGAGATACATATTGTCATGAAATGTGTTTGGATAGTAGTCTTTTAGTAACCAAAAATATCAAGTCTGATAAATCCAATCAATGCTAACAAGTATTGATTAATTATACATGTAATCAGAATGTTTATCCTGGACTGTAGTACTGTTTAGGTGTACTAACTGTCTTCCTATATAACCACAAAAAATATAAGAGAAGGCATTTGACTAGAGAAGAAGATGCTGGACAGATCAGGTTTGGAAGAAGAGTGAATACTGTTTTCCTATGGAATCTGCCTCAGAATTTAGTTGACATCACTGTCTTCTACAGTTTCAGTTCTGATGAGTACTCCATAAAATCAGATTTGATACAGACTCATTCAATTCCCATTTCGTAAGTCCTGTCAATTTTCAAACACTTTTCTTATGACAGCAATTTAATATCTTTAAATATCTTTAAATTTTATTAGCATTTATTTATGTTTCCCCCATTTACTTCACCTTCTTGTAAATTTCGGCCAACCTTATTCAAAGAAGAGCCTCTATGCTAATATCTTGTGTATTTTCAACATCTTCCAGTCAGATTAACATTTTCTCCACTTATGGTCACTAATATTGATATTCAAGTTTTCTAAATATCTCTATACCCACTGAATGTTTCTTCATCCTACATGATTCCAAAAACAAATTCAGTGATTTCCCCCAAAGTCATCCTTCCCTAGTCTCCAAGGATACAACTCTCTCCTCATTTTCTTTTGATTTCCCTGGCAAAGCTTTCTTGTCATTTGAAGAATCTTTCTCAAATATTAAACATTGAAAATCCCCAGGACTTCCTCCCAGACATTCCTATTATTTACACTCTATGCACTCTACCTAGAAAACCTCTCCCAATCCTTTGAAATATCATCTCTATTAATAGACACATATCTACAGTCAAAATATCATATCATAGGTATAGATTGGAACAGAAAATTCTCCACCTGGATTGTTGAGAGTTTCCTCATGAGCTACTTAGATGGACTTTTGCAAAAATTATTCTTCGGTAATCATCCAAATCATAAAGAGTGGACTTGAATGTCAATCAGGGAATTGTGGGAACATGGCATTGAATTAGGCAAATAAAGCTCAAGTCTCACAAAAATAATGGAGAAAGAGCCAAAGCATGCACAAAAGACCAGCTTTGGGGGTCAGCAGACCAGGAGAGTGCTTCACAACTCCCAGGAGGGTAGGGACAGAGAAATGAAGCCAAAACAACAAACTGAGTTACTAAACCTCCTGACTGCTAGAGAGATATTCTGTGTGGGTAAAACCCCTTTCTCATTTCAGCTGTCTTAAAGGGGAGCAGATGTCTTCCTCATTGCCAGCTCTTACAAGAGAAAGTGGAGGGGAAACAGGGGGCTTTTCTTCAGTGAATTTGGCCAGTGGAGCCCACTTTGAATCTTGGCTCTGGCCAAATGAAAGCAAAAGAATACTGAGAGAGATATACCTCTGTGGAAATCTACACCAACAAGCACCATCTGATGGCTGGCCTGGAAATTACATTGACAGAAACTGCTTTTAGAACTCCCTATATCCCACACCTGGGAGAAAGTCTGTGACCAATTAGTGAGTCCCAGGCATAATTTTAGTAAATTAAGATGGGCAATTTTAAAGACTTAGGATAAGTTGAGCCAAATATCAAAGAGTTGTGAATAAATAATGACAATAGGCAAGAGAGAGAAATTGGCCATCAGAGTAAATTCACCAACATATCAGATGTCTAGACTCAGAAATAATTACAAGCCATACTAAGAAATAGGAAAAAATGGCCCAGCCAAAAGAAAGAAATAAATATCCTGAAGACACTCAGGATTTAAGACAATCCATGAAAATCAAACAACTTTCCTAAACCATTTTCATGACTTGAAAGAAAATATGACTAAAGAAACAAAGGATATTAAGAAGACACTGGGCGAGCATAGAGAAAAATTTGAAAGTCTGCAAAAAAAAGTAACAGACTTATGAGAATGAAAGACACGATGGATGAATAAAAAATAAATTAGAGGCACATAAGAGCATATTTGAACTGCTGGAAGACAGAAATAGTGATTTTGAAGGCAGAACATCTGAACTGGAAACGACAAGAGAACAGAAAGAGAAGAGAATGGAAAAAATAGAACAGGGTTTCAGGAAATTGAATGACAATGTGAAATGCAAAAACATACACATACTTAGCATCCCAAAAGGAGAAGAGAATAGAAAAGGGGCAGAAACAATATTTGAAGAAATATAGACTGAAAACTTCCTTACCCTTATGAAAGACATAAATATCAATGTCCAGGAAGGACAAGGCATACCAAACTGAATAATCATGAACAGACCTATCTCAAAACACTACTATTCCAAATGACAAATATCAGAAATAAAGAGAAGATTTTGAAAGCAACAAAATAAAAGAAAAGCATTACATACAAGGTAAACTTGATAAGATTAAGTGCTGACCTCTCTTCAGAAACCATGGAGGAGAGACAAAAGTGGTATGATGTATTTAATTTATTGGAAGAGAAAAATTCCCAGCCAAAAATTCTGTATTCAGCAAAACCATCCTTTGAAATAAAGGGGAGTTTAAAGTCTTCACAAACAAATTCTGGTAGAATATGATACCAAAAGACCAGCATTACAAGATATCCTAAAGCAAGTGCTGCAGACTGAAAGGAAAAAATGGTGAAAGACTTGAAGAAGAGTGTAGAAATGAAGAATATTAGAAAGGGTAAAAAGATAAACTATAGTATGATATGACAACTGCAAGTAAAAGGTCAAAAAGAATGTAGTAAGTAATGTCTTTACAGTTATAACATTGAATGTTATTGGCTTGAACTCCACAATCAAAAGACACAGACTGATACAATGGATTTAAAAATATGAGCCATCTATATGTTGTCTACAAGAGATTCACTTCAGATGTAAAGACACAAACATGATAAAGAGAAGAGTTGGAGAGAGATATTCCATGCAAATACTAACCAAAAAAGAGCTAGAGTAGCAATACTAATATTGGACAAAATAAATTTTAAATGCAAAACTGTTGTAAGAGATGAAGAAGATCATTATGTATTAATAAAAAGGGCTTTCAACAAGAAGAAATAACTATTCTAAATATTTATGCACCTAACTGCAGTGCTCCAAGATACATGAGGCACACACTAGCAAAGCTGAAGGGAGAAATAGATATCTCAACAATAACAGTTGGAGACTTCAATACACCACTCTTAGTATTGAATAGAACACTTGGATATGGGATAAATAAACAGAGAACTTGAAAAATTTGGTAAGTGAACCCAACCTAAGAGATATCTATAGAACATTATACCCCAAAGCAGCAAGATATACATTCTTTTCAAGTGCTCCTGGATCCTTCTCCAAGATAGACCATATGTTGGGTCACAAGGCAAGTCTCAATAAATTACACAAAACACTTTCTCTGATCATAACCAAATAAAGCTGGAAATGAATAATGGAAGGAAAAAGGGAAAAGCCATAATAATATGGATTTTAAACAACACACTCTAAAATAATCAGTGGGTCAAAGAAGAAATTGCAAGAAATTCAGAAAATATCTTGAGATGAATGAAAATGAGAACACAACATATCAAAACATGTGGGACATGGCAAAGGCAGTGCTGAGAGGGAAATTTATAGACCTCAATGTTACATTAAAAAAGAAGAGCTAAAATTCATGATCTAACTGCACACCTGAAAGAACTAGAAAAGTGCAGCAAACTAACCCCAAACCAAGCCAAAAGAAAGAAATAGTAAAGAGCAGAGCAGAGATAAATGAAATTGAGAACAACAACAACAACAAAAATAATAGAGAGAATCAACAAAACCAAAAGTAGATTCTTTGGGAAAATCAAAAAATTGACAAACCCTTAGCTAAACTGACAAAGAAAAAGAGAGAGAAGACACAAATAAATAAAATCAGGAATGAGAGGGTGACTTTACAACTGACCCCATAGAAATAAGAGATATCATAAGAGGATACTGTGAACAAATGTATGCCAAAAAAAAAAAAAACAAAAAACAGAAAATGTAGATGAGATGTGCAAATTCCTGGGAAAACATAAACCACCTACACTGTCTTTAGAAGAAATAGAAGACCTCAACAAACCAACCACAAGTGAAAAGATTGAAACAGTCTTCAAAAACCTCCCAAAGATGAAAAACCAGGCACCAGATAACTTCACAGGTGAATTCTACCAATCATTCAAAGATGAAAACCGATCTTGCTCAAGCTCTTCCAAAAAATTGAATAGGAAAGAATGGTACCAAACTCATTCTATGAAGCCAACATCACCCTAATACCCAAACCAGACAAATATACTATGAAAAAAGAAAATTATGGACCAATAGCTCTTATGAATATAGATGCAAATATCCTCAACAAAATACTTGGAAACCTATCCAAAGGCACATTAAAAGAATTACACAACATGATCAAGTAGGTTTTATTGCAGGTATGCAAGGATGGTTCAACACAATAAAATAAATTAGTGTAATAAACCACATTGATAAATTGAAGAAGCAAAAATCTCCTGATCTTCTCAATTGATGGAGAAAAGGCATTTGACAAAATACAGCACCCTTTCTTGATAAAAACACTCCAAAAGATAGGAATAGAAGGAAGCTTTATCAATATGGTAAAGTGCATATATGAAAAACCTACAGCTAGAATTATACTCAATGGTGAAAGACTGAAAGCTTTCCCATCAAGATCAAGAACAATACAAAGATGCTCACTGTCACCATTATTATTCAATATTATTCTAGAAGGTCTAGCTAGGGTAATTAGCCTAGACAAAGAAATAAAATGCATCCAAATAGGAAAGAAAAATGAAAACTTTCACTATTTGCTGATGACATGGTCCTATATCTAGAAAATCCTAAAAATCCACAACAAAGGTATTAGAATTAAAAGATGAGCTCGGCGAGATACAAGGTTAATAGGCAAAAATCAATAGCATTTCTATACATTACTGATGAGTAATATAAGGAGGAAACCAGAAATAAAATTCCATTTATAATATTGCCTAAACAATCAAATATTTAGAAATAAACTTAACCGAGGACATAAAGAACCTGTATTCAGAAAACTATGAAATATTGTTAAACAGAAGAAGACTTAAATAAATGGAAGGACATTCTGTGTTCATGGATTGGAAGACTAAATATCATTAAGATGTCAGTTCTACCAAAACTGATTTACAGATTCAACATAATCCCAATAAAAAATCCCAACAGCCTTTTTTGCAGAAATCAAATTGCCAATAATCAAATTTATTTGGAAGGGTAAGAGGCCTCAAATAGCAAAAAATGTCTTAAGAAAGAACAAAGTTGGAGGACTCTCACTTCTGACTTGAAAGCATATTACTTAGCTACAGTGGTAAAAACAGCATGGTACTGGCATAATGACGGACAGATTGACCAATGGAACTAAATCAAGAACTCTCAAATTGACCCTCATATCTACAGTCAAGCAATTTTTGACAAGGCTGTTAAGCCCACCCAGCTGAGCCAGAACAGTCTATTCATTAAATGGTGCTGGGAGAACAGGATAGCAATATTGAAAAGAAAGAAAGAAGACCCCTATCTCACACATTTTACAAAAATTAACTCAAAATGGAGCAAGGATTTAAATATAAAAACAACAACCATAAAACTCCTAGAAGAAAATGTAGGAAAACATCTTCAAGATCTTCTGGTAGGTGGTAGTTTCTTCGACCTTACACCCAAAGCATAAGCAACAAAAGAAAAAATAGATAAATAGGACTACTCAAACTTCAACACTTTTGCACCTCAAAGGACATTGTCAAAATGGTGAAAAGGCAGCTGACTTAAAGGGAAAAAATATTTGGCAATCACATATCTGATAACGGTTTAATATCCATGATATAGGGAAGTGCAAATCAAAACTAAAATGAGATATCATTTCACACCTATTAGACTGGCTGCTATTAAAAAGTCAGAAAACTGTAAATGGTGGAGAAGATATGGAGAGATAGGAATGCTGATTCACTGTTGGTGGGAATGTAGAATGGTACAGCCACTGTGGAGGCCTGTTTGGCAGTTCCTAAGGAAGTTGAATATAGACTTGCCATGGGACCCGGCAATACCAGTGTTAGGTATATACCCAGAATAACTGAGAGCAGTGACATGAATAGATGTCTGCACACTGATATTCTTAGCAACATTATTCATTTCAACCAAAAGTTGGAAACAACCCAGGTGTCCATCAACTGATGAATGGATAAACAAATTGTGGAGTGTACACATGATGGAATATTACGCAGCATTAAGAAATGAAGTGGTGACACATATGACAACATGGATGAGCCTGTAGGATATTATGTTGAGTGAAGCAAACCAAGCACAAAAGGACAAATACTGTATGATTTCCCTATTATGAACTAAGTATACTATGTGAAATATAAATACATTTGGTGAAATATGAATATGGTTAGAATTGCATATGTGAGACCGTTTTTTCTTTGAAGCTGAAAAAATGTAAGTTAATAGTACAAAATGTTAAGATCAGACAAAAAAAACATTACACTAAGTGAAGGAGATCAGACACAGAGTACTACATATTGTATGATTCCATTTATATATAATGTAAATATAAATCAATTTATAAAGATGAAATGAGATTTGTGGTTATGTGGGTCTTAGGAAGGAATGCTAAGGGGTGTGGAGTCTTTCTTTCTGGAGTCATGAAATTGTTCTAAAATTTTTGAGATGATGAATATACATTGTGATTACACTAAAAGCCATTGATTATACACTTAGGATAGAATGGCCAGAAACAGCAGCTATGTACAGTAGGGGAAGCATAGATTGAGAGGTGAGGAATTTTCTTTTTTATTTGTCTGTTTTTTGTCTATTATTATTATTGAAATAATGAAAATGTTCCAATAGTAATTGAAGTGATGAGTGCACATCTATGTGATTATAGCAAATACCATTGATTATTCACTTTGGATGAATTGTATGTTTATTAATATGTATAAATAAAATTAATATGTTAAAAAATGACAGTGGCTTAAAACTTGGAGCAATTTTTGGTGAAAATCTCTTCTTCTTGAATGAATAATTGCAATTAATCATCAGTCTAATGAAAATATCGATGAATTCTTCTCCTGTTTGGAATGTTCTTACTTCTTTCCCTACTCATCTACTATTATATAGCTAAATTTCTAGACTAATTCCTAGATATCAGCCCTCTGATGAGTTTTATATCTTCCTTCCCCATACAGGACTTCCCTATACTGTCCATAACCAAATATAAAGTTTAATTATCTGCTCAAATAGTGTCTTGTTTCATATGCTAGCTGAATTTGTGATACAATTATGAATTTATTAGACTTTACATGCCTTCAGGGAAGGAAATGTAATTTGTCCTTATACTTCATGCTCAGTCTTTAAGACAAAGTGTAAGACATCATTAAAACTAAATTATATATCAGAAAATATATTAAAAAATTGGGTTTTGTTTATTGTGTCTTATCTCTTTTACTTCCATCTGCCCCCTCACATTTTCACTTCCAAGCCCCTTTGCCAAGTAACCATAATTTAATTCTTAAAATTCATCAATCTCCTTCTTATTTACTTCATTCCTTTCTTCAGTAAAAGACTCATTTAAAAACGTAAATATCATATTACTTTCCTGTTTTAAATTATTGAATGAGTTTCTACTAGCATTAGAAGGGCTTTTGCATTCATCATGACCTTCCAGCCCTGAAATCTACTAGCTGACTCACATATCCACTCAAGTCCATTTAAATGCCTGTATTAAACACCATGTTTAATACATATTTTCTTTTTTCTATAATTCAGGAATCAGTGTTTTCTTCTGTTTATAACACATTATCATCATTTGCCCATGAAAAAAAGTTAATTGTTAAAAGTTTTAAGGGGAGAATTTGTATTTTATAAATTATTCATACTTTCATATATATTATATGCAGCGATGCTGCAGCTAAAGAAGATTAATGTAGGACAGGATTTCATAACCATTTTCCTAAAATATCACATGGCTCAAAGAGATATTTCCTTCACCAATCCATTCCATATTTTCTGAGCCTGTTTCTATTATGTACTCATGCTAAGTTCTGATGAAGGGTGTTTATGAGCTAGATTTGGAGGATGGGTAACATTGATCCCTTCATATGATTTAAGTCCTTAAATTGACTAACTCCGTCATGAATTATATTTTTAATTTGAATGAATGTGATAAAATTTTATTGGGGAAATATTTAACAGCCAGGTTTGAGGGACTAATATTTCTAGAAATCTCATGTGAGGAAACCAAAATGATTTAGGGTAAATGTATAAAAGGGGCAGAGACTGAGCATAGAGCAGGAAGAAAGTAAGTGTCTAGAGAATTGGGAAGGATATTGGAAAGACATTGTCAGTTCATGAACCAAGAATACTTAAGTCTTAGAAATTTCATAGTGTTTATCTATTGGTAGAGACCAAAATCCACATGTGGCATGAGCTAGTGATTCCTATGTTTTGGAATCATGGAAAGAATTTAAAATTCCGAAAACTATGGGTTAATTAACAAGTCTAACGCAAGTCATTCTATGGTATGATATTCTATTGTATGAAAATTATATGAATTATATATATGTGTTCATGTCTGTCTTTTTATCTTACCTATGACATGTATCTATCTTTCCCTCTCTAAATATTTAGTTGATAGAAAAAACAAACAATTTTTCATTTCTTTATGCTGAAGAATTTTGACAAAAAATACAATTGGATAACTTCCCAGAATGTAAGAAGACCTATAAGTTAATGACAATGCAGTGGTATTTAATGTAAAAAACACTGGATTCCAGAACTTCCTCTACTATCTACTCAAACTCCTGGATATTAATCTTGCCCTAAGAATATTGTTCTTCCTCCTGCCTAGTTCAGAAGAGAGATTTGAGGTCTCAGTGACATGCCAATGTAAAAATGCAACCACGTCTACTCCTAAGATAAGATTTTAAAAATCTTTATTTACCAATGCAGCATGTGATTATGATATGTTTTCAAATATTAACAAAGAGCACATCTTAAAACGTAGGTCTTCCCCTATTTCTGATCCTTAGAAAGCAGTTTCCCTCCCCAAAAACTACAGCTATTATGCTTTTCCTTGGAACTCTTTAAAATACAATCCATTTATATAAAGCACAATCCTTTTATGTACTATATAGTGTGTGTATAATATACACTATTCTGCTATTAATGAAAATTTTACCATCCAAAGTGTATAATTCAGGCTTTGATTTTTTGCACTTTATATTTTAGAGACCATTGCCTATGTATCTGCTTTGTTTTTAATTAACGATTGCATGAAAGTAACATCCCTGATTTATTCATTCTTATTCTGATGGACTTTTAAATTGTTTTACATCTTTTGGTACAATGGAAAGGGTTTTGTGAGTGAGAGTAAGTGTATATGTATGAAATTGAATCACTGGGCTTATAACGTGCAGTTGTGATATTATAGATGTTGAAAACAATTCCTTAACAGTTTGCGCCCACTTGAACTCATACAAAAAATACATGAGACTGGTAGTTTCCTACACATTTGCCAGCACTGCATGTTAACAAAAGTTCGTCAAAACATCATTTTACTAATATAACAGATGAAAAGTGCTTCTAATTAGAAACTGTGTTTAACAATGAATGAAATTTAGTATCTTTTCCTATGTATAGTTCTTTTGATAAAGAGATGAGTCTTTTGTAAAATTGGTTCTTTGCCCATTATTCATGTTGCCATTTTAAATGCTGATTTGTGAAATCTATGTATATTTAAAGAAAATACACTTGTATGTATCATATGTGATGTAAAACTATTTTACCAGACACTTCATTTGTTTGTGCCTATGCTCTTATTTAGAGGAACAGGAAAATATTACATACATGAAACAATTAGCCCAGTGTAATGGCATACAGTTAAATAAAGAGCTCAATTTTTGTTTGTCTTCTCTTCATGAGAGACAATATATGGGATGCTCAAGAATACGGATTGCAAAAATTCTAATGAAAAGCTTCATCTCTGACTTTGAGCTTCCTGAGCTCATTTTCTAAATCCTTGGTTCTTAAATTGTAAACCAAAATTTGAAAGAATGATCTGATTTAAGGTAAATGTCTTCCATCTCCTTTTTCTTAAATATAGATAGTCTCAAGTGTCTCTTTGTATCTTAGGAAAATATGTTGAGAGAGACAGAAAAGTAATAAAGGGGAAGAACTTAACTGTGGGCAACATGGTATGATTAAAAATCAAAAAAAATCAATGAGAGTCCGGATTTAGAAATGGAAATGACTAAAATTTTTGAGAGGAAAAGTGAAAGTAAATATACTTAAACTTAGCCAAGGCAACAGCCAGCAGGCTTCTTGGCTTGTTGTTTATTGCACTATATTTTTCTATCACCCGACAATTCAGTAAGCTAAAATCTTATGTTTCTTGTCTGCTTATCTGTGTGTGTGTGTGCATGCATGTTGGATTTATTAAGGTAGATGCTCTCAAATGTTTAGACAATCATTGACTGGATGTTCAGAATAGTACTAGAAGTGTCTCTATGACTGGATTAACAGGTCCAAGAAATGAAAAAGCTCATTGAAGAAAATTACACACTGCTCTTTATTATTTTTGTATCATACTACCCCTAATATTGATAGTTCCCTGCTGAAACTAAAAAAAAAAAAAGACA
>JAQZBX010010681.1:0-43949 GCA_029593785.1 Cabassous unicinctus
AAATGAAGAATATGTTGTCTCCAAAATCCAAAGAGGCCAACTAAGCATTGTGCCTCTGTTTGGGTCATAAGAGGGGCCAGATGCAACAGCTTATCTTTCACTTTAGAAGGGGTATCTCAATATACCCCATACCACTGGACACCTAGAAATTTCACTGAGATGGAAAGCCCCTGTATTTTTGTTGGATTTATCTCCCATCCTCTCTCATGCAAAGGCCTTACCAATAAGTCTAGAGTCTTTTATTCTTCTTGCTCACTTGATCCTATCAACATGATATCATCAATATAATGGACCAGTGTGATATCTTGTGGGAGGGAGAGACAATCAAGATACCTGTGGACAATATTATTACATCAGCTGGAGGGTTGATATACCCCTGAGGCAGGACAGTGTAGGTATACTGCTGGCCTTACCAGCTGAAAGCAAACTGTTTCTGGTGGTCCTTACTAATGGCAATTGAGAAAAAAGTTTTTGCCAGATCAACAGCTGCATACCAGGTACCAGGAGATGTGTTGATTTGCTCAAGCAGTGATACCACATCTGGGACAACAGCTTCAATTGGAGTCACCACCTGGTTAAATTTACAATAATCTACTGTTATCCTCCAAGATCCATCTGCTTTCTGCACATGTCAAATAAGAGAGTTGAATTGGAATGTGGTGAGAATCACCATCCCTGCATCCTTCAAATCCTTGATGGTAGCACTAACCTCTGCAATCCCTCCAGGAATCTGGTGTGGCTTTTGATTTACTATTTTGCTAGGTAAGGGCAATTCTAGTGGCTTCCACTTGGCCTTTCCATCCATAACAGCCCTCACTCCATAAGTCCAGGATCCAAGGTGGGGATTCTGCTAGTTACTGAGTACATCTATTCCAATTATGAATTCTGGAACTGGGGAAATAACCACAGAATGGGTCCAGGGACCCACTGGACCTACTGTGAGATGGACCTGAGCTAAAACTCCATCAATCGCCTGACCTCCATAAGCCTCTATTCTGACTGGTAGACCACAGTGACCTTTTGGGTCTCCTGGAATTAATGTCACTTCTGAGCCAGTGCCTAATAATCCCTGAAATGTTTGATCATTTCCTTTTCACCAATGCACAGTTACTCTGGTAAAATGTTGTAGGTCTTCTGGGGGAAAGGTGGGAGGAAGATTAACAGTATAAATTTTTGGCAGTTTAACGGGATTCTTCCCCAAGGGGACCTGGCCTTCTCCTCATTCAAGGGGCTCTGGGTCTGTAAACTGTCTCAAGTCTGGGAATTGATTAAAGGGCCGTGATTCTCTGTGTCTATAATTTGTGTTAGGGTTTTGTTCACTTGACCTCGAACACTTCTGCTTATATAGATTCAGAAGAAATTTAGTAGACTGCCCATCTATTTCATTTCTAGGTACCCCATGATCTATTAGCCAAAGCCATAATTCTAAGCAACTCAGACTATTTTGACTGCTGCTTTGTATCTGCCTTTCATTGCAGTAGCCATGCCTACCTTGTCTCTCACAATTAACTGCTGATACTTGACTTTTATTGAATTGAGATCTGATCATTAGAATCCAAATGCTTAAGGATTCTAATTTTATTACAACCCTCCCTACAGTAATATCTGGACTACAGAGAAGAGCAACCACAGAGCTCTTCAGGGAAGATGGAGTTAGTTTTACAAATTTATTCCTCACAGCCCTGGTTAAAGGTGTGTCCTCTGAGCATTCATGGGGTGGGTGGGCAGGTCTTAAATGGTAAATCCATTCTAGCATTCCAATCTCTCTAAGCCTTTGAATTCCCTCTTCTACTGTATACCAGGGCAAATTGGACATCTCAACCTCAGACATGCTAGACCATCTTTTGGTCCAAGTTTCAGTCAGCCATACAAAAAAACTGTTAGAACATTTTCTAACCCGTTGAGCTACAGCATTGAATCCAGAATTTCTGTGTAGCAGGCCCATATCAATACATTCAGCATAATCCAACTTTGTATTCCTTCTACCATTATTCCATACACTTAGTATCCATTCTTACACATATTCCCTTGACTTCAGTCTATATATGTTGGAAATCTCAAACAGCTCTTTCAGAGTATAGCGTACTTCCTCATGGATCACACTTTATATTTCACCTCTGGGGGTTTGTTGTGGTTTAATTCTAGCAATAGGTCTCAAAAAGAAGAGGGGTGGTGGGGATAGGTAAGGAGAGAGATTAGAAATGCCTTGGAAGCTACTGACCTCAGGGCATTCCTTTGTATTTTCTTCTGGAGAGACAAGATTAAACTCTTCAGGCAGGGGTTGTAAGGCAGATTCCCTCAGGGCAGGGTGGAGGTTGGACAGTGCTTGCTGGAGTTTGGCTGGTATATACCTCAGGGCTAGGAGTAGGTCCAGACTCCCTGAGGCAGGCCAGAGGCTGGGCAGTGCAGGCTTTACTTTAGCTGGTACCCACCTCAGGGGCTGGAAGGAGGTCCAGACTCCCCAGGGAAGCCTGGAGGATGGGTGATACAAGGTTGACAAAGCATGGTCTCCACAGAGCAAGCCATCTGCTAAAGTCTCAGCAGAATTTAGGGTTCCAATGACCCACTAATATTACCATCATCCCGTATGTCTCCATCCCAATCCAGGGGCTCCACTCCTTTCCAATCAATGACTTCACTTCAACCACAGATACCCTGTGGGGTTGAGATTTTAATGTCCTTTGTAACTCTGCTACTCGTACAATGAGAGTCTGAGTTTAGTTCTCAGATATCTCAAGCCTGTGGTTGTAGGAGACAATATTTTCTTTCAGAGCACACATAGAAACTTTCACATCATTCATGCAGCATTTAAGTTGCAAATTTGAAGCCTTTAGCTCGTTTCTTTCTTTTGTAACTCTATCCAGAGTATCTAGGAGGAGCCAGCCAACATCATTATACCTTTTGACTCCACAAAACTCTGTTAAGGTGTTGAAAACACTCTCACCCAGATCCTTGCTTCTGATAAGTGTGGAAGTAGGGGAATCCAGTGATGATATTTTGCATATCTCCATTGCCAACTCATGCCATGGACTGTTAGTAGCCTCTTCAGTATTGGAAAGGAAATCATTAGCACCCTTGAGCCAATTAGAGTAGAGAGCCAATTGCAAAACTCACAGAACCTCCTCAGACATACCATGTTTAAGAAGCAGTTCCTCAAGAACCATTCCTGGTACCAAGCTATATTAGTCAGGGTTCTCTAAGGAAACAGACCAACAGGAGCTATCTGTAAATAGTATGAAATTTTATAAGAGTCTTTCTGTGACAATGGGGATGCACAAGTCCAGGTTCCACAGGCAGGCTGCAAACCAGGGCCTCCAATGAAAGTCCACTGAAGGTCCTTTTAGAGTTTCCAGGAGACGTTGGCTGTTGAAAGACAAGCTGGGGAATTCTCTCTGAATGCTGAAATCACTTCCCCCCTTAAGGTATTCAACTGATTGGATAAAACATCACTCATTGCTGATGGCAATCTCCATGATTGATGTAGATGTAATCAGCCATCTATGCAGTAAATTCACTGATGACCAATGCCCACAAATATCTTTGTATTACAATTAACCCAGTGCTTGCTTGACCAAACAACTGAGCACAATTACCTGGTCGAGTTGACACATTAGCCTAACTATCACAATGTCTTTCACAAGAGTTGGGAAATCTTCACCATTATTTCTTCCAATGTTGTTTCCTTTTACCCCTTTCCTTTTGCTTCTTCTTCTGGAACACTCATGATGTGTATGTTTATATGCTTTGTGCTGTCACTCAAATACTTGTGACATTGCTCAATTTTTTCTATTCTTTTCCCTATCTTTTTTCTGGCTATATAATGTTGATTATCCTGCCTTCTATTTCACTGATTCTTTCTTTTGCCTGTTCAAATCTGCTCTTTTATGCCTATAACGTATTTTTAATCTGTATTATTATGTTGATAACTGTGCATCTGATTATTTTGAAGAGTTAACACTGAAGGTCATTTTGTCATTCTTGTCTAGGATCTTACTGTTGATTGACTTTGTGATACGGTTCTTCTTTGACATTTTTCCAACTTATTCTAGAACTTTAGTATAGTTTGTTTTTGAACTGCTAAGATTTTCTCAACAATTCTTCATTTGATTCTTGCCCTGGATATGCAGTACAATTTTTAAGAGTGCATATATTGTACAATTGTTTCACCTCAAGGAGAAAGCTTCCTTTCTTCTGTCCTTCTCTGGGAATGTTGACCTGTTCTGTTTGATTTCATGCAAAATTTCTCCTCATCTACTATGATTTGTTTAAATTCTTTCCCTCAATCAGTGACCCTTTTTACTTACATTTTCAGTTCTTGGACTCCTTCTGTCTTGTCTGACTGCAGTTCAGTTCACCCTTCTCCCCATTTAGTTTTATGTGAGAATTTTCTCCCTCCAGTTTCTTCCCCCTTAGATTATCCCAGCTCAGCAAGCTAGATGTGGTAATCCAGAAAGGTGGGCTAATTCAAAAAAGCCTGTTTTTCATTTTGGGGGCCCAACCAACAGAAAATGGATTGATGCATGCACTTCTTGCCAACAGTTCTGCCATGGTCTTGTTTTTTTTTCCTTTTTTCCAACTGAGTCCTCTTTTTATTCAGCATTTAGCTCAACTCAGTGGCTTATGTTCTACCCTGAGTCTCTGTGGACTTAGGTCCTTGTACCTGGATATGTATGGCATTCTAAGTCACTGCTGTGAGTGGCTCTATAGTCTTCACACAAGGCAGGAGGGACCCAGGCTATGCTGCTTCTGCACGACTCTCAATCTACTTGGGACTGAGTGAGGAGATGCAGTCTGGACTGTCATGTCCAGGACAGAAATTTCCAGCCTGATCTTGGAGATTTTTTTCTCTTTCTTTGATTCAGTTTTTGCAGAGTCCTTCTCCAGTCTCTGTCATCCTTCAGAGTTCTAAGCCAGGAGCATTTGTTCTTTTATTAGTTGATTTTATGGAAAGGATTTTCCAGGCAATATCTTATATCACTATGTTGATGATGTCACTCCCAATGTTATCTTAGTTATACAAAAGGGGCCATTCAAGTGCTAGACCAGTTTGACAAATGTACCACATTTCACCAGACTTCACAGAGGTCCTGTGTGTAAAGTAGACAAAAATTACAAGGAAGTGCTGGGTTGGTACTATCAAGATCATTACTCTAGAAACATCAAGTAATAAAATCTTTTTGAAAAGCTTATCTTCAGACCTAATGTGCTAGATAAACCACAAATTTAAGAGCCTCTGAACTTATTCTTTGGGTGAACACTATCCTGATTTTTTCCTGTGCCTAATTCAAAGGACCCAATAGCATAAAGCACATCTTTTTGATTCTTTAATTTTATAGTCTTCAGTTAAGAATTTCAGTATAATCTCACCCTGCCATTTATAGCCTAGGTCTGCTTGAGAACCTTGGCCAAAAGTCAGTTGCCCTCATTACATATCTCACAGGGAAGTATAGGAGTGCTTTCTGGCAGTGGCATCATCAGCCACCCTCCCACCTACAGTGCTCTTCCTCTACACAGAGGTTGCTCTTGTTATACATGAAAAACAAAACAGATGTCCCCACCACTAACCTGTTCCATTGTTATCTTTTCCCTAATTTCTTTGGCAAAATAAGCAAATCTATCTGAACATGAATTTGCTCAGATGCATGATCACGTGTAGCTATGAGTGTTCCTGTGATATGTGTGTGGGGGGATGTTCAGTGGTGGTAATAGCAGCTGAGCTAACATTATGGTAAATGACAGCTGGCATTAGAGCCATGAAAACTATGGGTGTGTTTGTGTGTATGTGTTTGTATACATGTGCATGTATTAGAAAAACTACTTACTTTGGAGGTTAAGATTTTAAATTTCAACCTACTTTTGGCTTAATTAACCACTTAATACTCAAAGTGATTCAAGAAAGGTAACTTCTGGGAGGCGTTTATTTTTTGTGCATATGGAAAAATAATGACAATAAATTCTACTTTTGAGAGTTGTTAGATGGGATATACACTTGATGCTTTGAAGAGTATTTGAATAAGTGTAAATAAAACTGTATTCTCAGCATGAGTCCAGCATGGTACCTTCTCCTTCCAATCCCTAAAAATTTTAAGAACTTCTAAGTAAGGAATGTCTAACCCAACTTTTGATTGCCACAGTGCTTATTAACGTGCCTGCTCAGAGCAGGGCGCATAAGTACTATTGTCTGACTGTAATAAGGAGAAGAATGTAGTCTGCTTAATTTGCATACACACTGTCCTTAAACCCTTCCTTAAATAAGCCTCCAGTAAAGACAGCTAATTATGCATGCACTTTAATGTTGTGTTACAAGGAATACAATAAATCCTTTCCTTAAGGAAGAATGCTTATTTGTACATCATTTGTTTATTGGTGTCTCTCTGAAGAAACAACAGCACTTGCTAGGTTAATGTGATTTATTTATTTTAACATTTTCTTATGAAAAAAATTAAATATATACAAAAGTAGGAAGAATAGTATAATGAACTCCTGCTACCCATTCCCAGCTTAAACAAATATCAATATATAATCAAACTTGTTTCATCTGTGTGATGGTTTAAAGCTGCATGTTTTACCCAGAAAAGTATGTTCCTTTAGTTAATCCATTCCTGTGGCAGTAGACCCATTGTAAGTAAGATCTTTTGATGAGTAGGGTCTTACGCTATGACCCACCTTACTGCAGGCCTTTATAAGAGAATGAAATTCAGGCAAAGAGAGAGAAAGACATGGAAGCAAGAAGCTGAGAGCAACAAATTCTAGAAGAGAATGGAGAGATCTGCAGGCAATGCCATATGCCTTGCCATGTGTCAGAAAAGCCCAGAATTGTCAGCAGCTGGTCTTCAGGAAAAAGCATCACCTGATGATGCCTTGATTTGGACATTTTTTCTCAGTCTCAAAACTGTAGGCTTGTAAGCTCATAAATTCCCATAGTAATAGCCAACCCATTTCATGGTATATGCACTTCAGCAGCCTAGGAGACTAAAACAATCCATAACTCCCTTCACCTTAACCCTTGCTGGCTATTTTATGTTTTTACAGCTTTGTTGCAACACAATCTACATAGTATAAATTTCACTCATTGTAGGTGTGATGGTTGGTTCTATGTGGCAACTTGGCTAGGCTATAGTACCCAGTTATTCAATAAAACATTAAGCTCAGTATTAAAATGATGGTATTTTGTAGATGTGGTTAATATCTACAATCAGTTGACTTTAAGTAAGGAGATATCTTCAGTAATTTGGGTGGGTGTTTTGAATTATATAAATTGGATTTTAAATTTAGGTCTGGGTGCAAGTTAGGTGAAACACAATGAGAAATCAAGGCCATAATGTATGAGAAGAGATTTGTAACTCACAAGTCCCTGAGAGAGAGGTGCCATGAGCGGTGAGGGAAAGTGTGATCCATGCAGGTGGCTCAACTATCAAGTGGGGAGCACACAAGCCAAGTGAGAGGAACCATTGGGCTTGTGTCTTTATTGTAGTCCAGGGGTGGTGGTTAGTAGATTTCCTGCAGTAGTTAGGGATTGGTTAGTTTAAGCAAAGATGAGGGGACTAGTGGTCAGAGAGTGGTGGGGACAGTGAACTAATCATTTGAGACCAGCTGGTGGGTTTGAGTGAGGTGTGTGGGTGGACTACATTGGATCAGTTTGAAGGCCTTTAGATCAAAACTGAAGATTCCCTGGGGAAGAAGGAATTCTGCCTGTTGACCGCATCATCAGCATTTCTCCAAGAATTTCTCGCCAGCTTGCCTGACCTCTGTATTTTTAACGTAATCAGTCAGAACCCACAAATGTGTAAGCAAATTACTCTAATCCTGACTAATACAGTTAGGTTTACAATTCAACATTTTAAAATCTATTTATTTATTTATTCATTTATTTTAGTAAATTGAATTGTGCTACCATCACCACAGGATACTTTGTGGGCATTTCCATTACCTCTACATGTTCCCCTGCATCCCCTTGCATTCAATCCTCATGCCCACCCTCAGTCACAGGAAACTATAGCTTTTCTTTATGGCTCTATAGATGTGTTTCTTATGAGCATTTCATATAAATGGTATTATACAATATGTAGAGTTTTGGTTCTGGCTTCTTTCACTTAGCATAATGTTTTTGAATTTCATCTGCCTTGTGGTATGTATCAGTAGTTTTTTTGTTTTTGTTTTTGTTTTAGTTGCAGAATAGTATACTGTTGAATGTGCCATATTTTGTTTATTCAGTCACCAGTTGATGGGCATTTGGATTGTTTGCAGATTTTTTCTGTTATGTATAATGATATGAACATTCATGGTACATTCTTTGTGTAGTCATGTTTTCATATCTCTTAGCTAAATAAATACAAGTAGAATTTAAGGTCATTTATAGTCATTGGTAACTTTATGTTTAACTTGTTATGAAACTTTCAAACATTTTCCCAAAATGGCTGCATCATTCACATTCTCACCAGCAGTATAAGAGTTTTCCAGTTTCTCCACATCTTCCCCACACTTGCCCATCTGTGTGTGTGTATTTTTTGTGTGAGTGTGGATGTGTTTTGAATTATAGCCAACCTAGTGTATATGAAGTGGTATTGCATTGTGCTTTAAATTTGCATTTCCCTGATGACTGAAGATGTTAAGCATCTTCTCATATGCATATTAGTCATTTATATATCTTCTTTAGTGATATACCTATGCAAACCTTTTGTCCATTATTAAATTGGGCTGTAAGTGTTCTTTACATATTATGGATACAAGTTATTTATTTTTTAATCAGATATATGTTTAGAAAATACATTCTACTATGTATTTATCTTTTCATTTCCTTAATTGTGACTTTTAAAATGCAAAGGTTTGTAATTTTGATGAAGTCCAATAGACGAAATCTTTCTTTAATGGATTGTGTTGTTGATATAGTAAGTGATAACTCTTTTCTTAACCCAATGGTCATGAAGATTTTCTCCTTTGTTTACTTCCAGAAATTTTAGAGCTTATATACAGATTTATGGCCCATTCTTAGGTAATTTTTGTATATGGATGGCCACAATAAATCCTTCTATACAGAAAACCAATGGAGATAAATCTGAGGACAGAGAATACTCCAGTCAATCGACACACAGTAAGACCATAGTCCTATATGATTTATATACAGATCTATGATCCATTCTTAGGTAATTTTGGAGTATGGATGGCCACAATACATTCCTTCTCCAGACCTTATTCCTCTATACACAAAACCAATGGAGATAAATCTGAGGACGGAGAATACTCCAGTCAGTCTACACTCACTAAGACCATGACCTGATTTGATTTATACATGCTTTCTTCTTGTTCCCAGCTTTTAATTTAGTCTTTCCCTGAATACCAAGCTTTTATATTTTGAGAGGTGTCCTACTACAGACATATTAGTATAATTTCATTAGCACTTATTCTCTTTAATAAGGAATAGGTAGTTACAGCAGACAGTAATAAAGAATAGGAAAAAAATCACATTTCTGTCCTGGAGAAGTCCAGTTGATAAGTTGGATAAAGGGTCAGCAAACTTTTTCTTTAGAGGGCCAGATATTAAATATTTTAGGTTTTTTCAGTTCATATGTTCTCTGTACTAACTATCCCAGCTCTGCTGTTGTAGAATCAAAGCAGCCATAGGCAATATGTAAACAAAAGTGTGTGACTGTATTCCAATAAAATATTATTTACATAAAAAGGCAACAGGCTGGATTTGAACCATAGGCTGGATTTGAACCACAAAATGGATTTAACCCATGAACCATAGCTTGACAAATCCTAATTTAGGTAAATAAACTGGCATTTACAATATGGCATACTCAGTTCTTTGAAAGTGGAACATGTTTAGTGCCATGGCAGTTTGGAGAAACTGAACATATTTATTTTGGGCAATCAAGGAGGATTTCCTTAAGAAAGGAATTTTTAATCTTTGATTTAAAAAATACATTTAGGAATCGAATGTACAGAGAAGTTTAAATAAGCAAACAAACAAATAAATGAAGTACTCTATTAGGAGGACTCATACGTGCAAATATGCAGATGCCGGAGAGAGACTAGATTTTCTGTTTACCACTAGGATTCTGACACAAAGGGAAAACTGGTGTGTGGACTCACCAGGCATTCACTTGCATACAAATCTTGTAAGAAGAGAAGAAAAGAGCTGGGTATATATGGTTGGAATAATGAAACCCCATAGTTACCAGAAGAGAACAACAGGTTAAACAGATTTTGGTGTCTGGATGTTCTGTGTCACAGTCGTATGGAGAGAGGTCGTTTAAACACACTAAAATGAAGGAGGTTTTTATGTTCTCAGAACCACCTGAGGTTCTGAAAACATAGAGCAGGACAGTTCTGACTCCAGTGCTCTTGTAAAACAAATGTAAACCACACTCAGCCTGGTTAATTTGAGATCTCTGTAAATTTGCTTGTAATCCCTTGGCCTCTGCAGATCTGAAGTTCTCATGCCACAAAAAGATTACTATAGTATACTTTTAAAATATTTTAACTTCAAAATAGTTTAAAACCAAATAAAATAGTGTTTTGAATGCATATACCCATTAAATTAAAAATTGGGGATGGTGAGCACCTGTATGTTGAAGGAAGTTGGCGGTTACGATAAAAAGAGGTCATTCAAAAGTATAGGTAATATTCTATTTCTGAAAAGTGGGATTAGAGACACATAGGTTTGTTTTATTGTTATATTCTTAACATTATTTACTCCATATAGTCTTTTGTAAGTATATTTTAATGGTTTTGAAATTAAATTAAGAATGCTGGCCATTCTAAATTACAGTGGAACTGACATTAAACGTTTTTTTTGTTTTTTGTTTTTTTTTTTCCTGATAAGACCCTCTTTGTACTGCAGTAATAGGACCTTGATCCAGAGTAATATTGTTACTGGTTTCATTTTGTCAGTCTAGATGGTTGTTTGAATTATTGAGCTTTCAGATAGAGATGGGAGACACCAGAATTTCTATTTATTTACTAGTGCAAACTCTCCCATTATTTCTCCCTGCTCCAATTTTCTCTGGATGAGAGGATATCACTGAGACAGTCATGAAATAATATCTTATAGGTCTAATTTTGGAATTAGTTGAAATGGTAAGATCATTTTCTCATATAATTTTTCTGAGGTACTGTCTTTTAAAGCAAAACTGTAAACCATGAGTATGGACTCTTTTGGATAGGCCCTTCTTGTGTGGAAGAGAAGAATTTTTAAGCAAAATAGAAGATATTTATTAGTGGATATAAATGACTTTTTATATATAGTAAGAAAGTAGGCTGCTTTGTAGGAAATTTGCTCATACTGAACTGAGTAAATAAAAAATAATAGTGGCATGGTATGATGCTAAGCCCTCACGCCAGGACAAAGATGGCTTCACTCAAGTCAAATCTTCTTCACTTTTTTTTTTTCTCATCAAATAAGTCTGGCTTTCAAAATCAATTTGTAATTCTTATATTGTATTACTTACTATGTGGGCACCACTCTGCTGGCCAAGTTAAAATCACTTTATTTTTGTGGAAATATCTGAGATTGCTTATACAATATTTGTATAGTTTTTGGACAGAGTTACTTTGACTTGTGAATTGGAGTGCTATTATAACAAATGAGGACTTACAGAACAAAAAAATAAAATAAAATTTAATCAGAGGCCTGGGATAGAGA
The DNA here is from genome assembly GCA_029593785.1 of Cabassous unicinctus. NCBI lineage: Eukaryota > Metazoa > Chordata > Mammalia > Cingulata > Chlamyphoridae > Cabassous > Cabassous unicinctus. The sequence goes on from JAQZBX010010681.1 coordinate 11,648, forward strand.
AATAAAAAGGAATAAAATGTTCACAAAGTTTCAGTGCTACATATTCAGGTACAAGCTGTAGCAAATCTAACTATGTAAAGGAAGTTGATCTATTACCAAATTTCACCTTTACCATGTAATTTATAAACAAATTTGTTGGCATGCAAATTATAACTTGTCCTACAAACTTCTTCTACTAATTAAAGCTTGCAGAAGCCAGGGAAGGGCTGAATAATTAATATACTGCTGGCATGTTTCTTAGTTAAATGAAGTATTACCAAATTAGACATCAAGATTGGGAAAAATGAACTACTTAAAACAACAGACACTTTTAGTTTATAACTCTTTACTTTTGACCTGTGATCTGAGAAATATGATAATAAAATCTTAAGTTTCAGGAGCTTGTTGGATGCCATAGCACATGCAAGTGGTCCCTGCCTCTATTATCTAAGTTCTATATCAGCCACAGTAGCTCCTTCCTTAGCTCAGACAACCAGTGTTCAGGTTACTGTTAGTGGCCTTAGGTATTTAATAGCAGGGTAGAGTGAAAAGAGCAAGATGGACCTAAGTCATATTCTCGCTTCATCTTGTATTAGCTTGGTGACATTGGAGTGATTATGTTTTCATCTTCCTGGATATGTTTATTCATCTGTAGGCTGGAGGCCATTATAGTAACCATAATGGTTTAATATGAGAATCAAATTAAGGCTAACAGTGACCACTCAGAGAAATTCATTTTTCCCCATTGGGTTTAGTTTCGGACATCACGTATTAAGAAGGTAACAAAATCATACACTTTGTAAAAGACTAAGTGAAAAAAAAAAATAGTGAAGCTGGAGTAGATTTGTTCCATTTTACCCCATAACACAAAATAATTGCAAATGGTATCACGAAGTCCATTTTTAGCAATAATAATAATACTTTTAAAAAACTCATCATGTCCAACTCACTTTTCCTTTGCATAGGGCTTGAAGAGACTTTGATTAGGTACAATTGGAGGGGAAAAAAAACAAATGTAAGATACTGACTACAGTTAGTAGTAATATTTTGATAATGGTCTTTCATAATTTCTAATAAATATTTCACAACAGTGCAATGTATTGGTGGTGGAATGATGTATGGGAGTTCTGTATGAGGTTATGCATGTTTATTTTGTAAGTTCACAACTTTTACTATACATAGATTATTTATGTATGTTCATGCTTGAATGATATACTTCAGTAAATTTTGTAAATTAGACAAAAAAAGAAGAGAAAATTCTGTTTTGCTGCTGATTTAGTTATATGAAACTCACATCATCACCCTTTACTGGTTCTGAAGCCACTGTCTCTAAAAGTGTCATTTCATTGTGCTTTGTATCAGTCAGTCCTGGAGACATCTTATGTAAAAAAACTTTTGAAAAATTTTCCCAAAAAAAGTGGTTTCTGGAAGAATTATGGAAGTGGAGTAGGAACTCCAGGATTCAGTCCCTCCACTAGAAAAAGTATTAAACAGGCAGGAACTTGTCTGAATCAACTATTTTGAAACTCTGGATTCTAGAAGAACATTGTACAACATCCAGGGAAGAGTGGTAGAAAAAAGCTGGGAAATCTTTTTAAAAACCAATGAATTGCACTCTCTGGGCAGCGGCTACTTTTGCCATTCCCTAGACTCATGACAGGCAGTAATGAGTTACTCAACCCAGGAACCTGGTGTAGCTTGCTTGTTCCAGGGTGGGATATAGAGACCTACCAGAGGTGTGCAGTTGATGACTGATTACTGCATTTGATTAACTACTTCAGGCCACTAGGGGGCCAGGCTCTGAAGGGGCCATTGTTCCAACCCACCTTAAGCAAAAGAGGCAGAGAAGACTTAAAGACCCTTCCTTAAAACTACAGAAAACAATTAAAGTGTTGCATTTACTGAGCAAGAGCTTAATCAAGAAAACATGGCTTCAAAAAGTCATAGAAGATTATAGCAGCAATGGTAATGAAGATATTATATCAATTTTAAGGGACAACAATGGGTGATATAAAATTGTGGTGATGACAGCACAACCCTGATGAATATGAGAACCACTGAGTGTACACTTTGAATGGATTCTACAAAGCATGGGACTGCATAACACAATGAATCCTGTGGAGGAAGATGGACTGTGTTTAGCAGAACAAAAATGAGAACTTCCTATACTGCCTTTGTGGGTCCCTAGCCTTCTTCCAGGTGGAAAAGACGGGCCTGGGAGACTCCTCTATGGCTCTCCCGCCCCCCTCCTAATGGTATTTACCAACCAGATAAAAGAAGCTTGAGAGAGTAAAAGCAGTATACAAAACAATTGTCAGGAAGCCTAGAGAGAAGGCTTACCTGCTTTAAGTCCTATGGTGGAATACCAATCCCAGTCAAACATCAAAAATTTGATGAAGAGGGAACACTCCCTAACTCATTCAATGATGCCAATATTATCCTCATATCAAAGCCAGATAAAGATTTCACAAGAAAAGAAAATTATAGGAGAATATCTTTTATGAACATAAATGTGAAAATCCTCAGCAAAATACTAGGAAAATGAATTCAACAGCACATTAAAAGAATAATAGATCACAATCAGCAGGATTTATCCCAGGTATGCAAAGGTGGTTCAACATAAGAAAATCCATCAATGTAATATACCACATTAATAGAATGAGTGAAAAAAAAACCTGTATGATCATCTCAGTTGATGAAGAAAAGATATTTCACAAAATCCAGCATGACTTCTTGAAAAAAATCACTCAGGAAACTAGGAATGGAAGAACACTTCTTCAACATGATAAAGTGCATATATGAAAAACCAATAGCTAGTACCATACTTAATGTTGAAAGACTGGAAGTTTTCTTTTTAAGATCAAGATAAAGACAAGGATGCCCAATCTCACCACTGGTATTTAACATTGTGAAGTTCTTGCCAGAGCAATTAGGCAAGAAAAAAATAAAAAGCATCAAAATTGGAAACGAAGAAGTAAAACTTTCACTATTTGCAGTGACATGATCCTATATATAGAAAGGCATGAAATTTCTACAGCAAAACTGCTAAAGCTAATAAATGAATTCAGCAAAGTATTGGGGTACAAGATCAACACCCAAAAATCAGTACTGTTTCTATAGTAATGAACAATTGGAAGAAGAAATCAAGAAAAAAATCATTGACAATGGCAACTAAAAGAATCAAATATCTTGGAATAATCCTAATTAAGGAAGTAAAGAACTTGTACATAGAACACTACAAGGCATTGCTAAAAAGAATCAAAGAAGAACCAAGAATAAATATTGTTTAGATGCCAATTCTATCCAAAGCAATTTACAGATTCAAAATAATTCCAATCAAATTCCACCAGCCTTCTTTGCAGAAATGGAAAAGTCAATCATCAAATTTATATGGAAGGGTAAGGGGCCCTGAATTTTGAAAAAGAAGAACAAATTTGGAGGACTCACACTTCCCAACCTTTAAACTTATGACAAAGCTGCAGTTATCAAAATAGCATGGTAGTGGCACAATGATAGACATATAGACACATGGTATTGAACTGAGAATTCATAAATCATCCCTTACACTTATTGCCACTCAATTGGGAAAGAATAGTTTCTACAACCAATGGTGCTGGGAAAACTGGATGTCCATATGCAAAGGAATGAAGGGGGACTCTTACTGCACAATATATACAAATATCAATGCAAAATGAATCAAAGACCTAAATCTAAAAGCCAGAACTATAAAACTCTTAGAAGAAAATATAAGAAAGCATCTTAAGGACATTGTGTTATGCAATGGTTTCTTAGACATTATACACCAAGCACGAGCAACAAAAGAAAAACATAGAAAAATGGATCTCATCAAAATTAAAAACTTTTTTGCATCAAAGGATTTTACCGTGAAAGTGAAAAAAAACCCAATGCAGTGGGAGAAAATATTTCAAAACCACATTGCTCATAAATGTTTAATATTTAGAATATGTAAAGAAAATTTACAACTTAACAACAAAAAGAAAAACAACCTAATTTAAAAATAGATAAAAGACTTGATTAGACATTACTTCAAAGAAGATATAAAATCTTCACAAAGCACATGAAAATATTCCCAACATCATTAGCCATTAGGGAAATGCAAATTAAAACTTCCAGCTACCATTTCACACTGAGCAGAAGAGCTACTATTAAAAAATTTGCAAAATTACAAGTGTTGGAAAGGATGTGGAAAAATAGGAATACATTTCATGTTGGTGGAAATGTAAAACAGTGCAGCCACTGTAGAAGACAATTTGTCAGGTACTGAGAAGGCTAAATATAGAATTACATATGGCTCAGCAATCCCATTTATGAATATATAACCAAAAGATTTGAAAGCAAGGACTCACATATTTCCACACCAATGTTCATAGCAGCATTATTAACATTTGCCAAAAGATTGAAGCAACCTAACTTTCTATCAACTGATGAAAAGATAAACAAAATGTGGTGTATATAACCAATGGAAAATTATTCAGCTGTAAAAAGGAATGAAGCTCTGATATATGTGAAAACATGATGAATCTTGAAGATATTATGTTGAGTGAAATGAGCTGGACAAAAACAGATGCATGCATGGGTGATTTCACTGATATGAATTAATTTGAATAAGCGAATTAATAGACTCAGAAACTAGAATATAGGTTACGAGGGTGGGTTTAGGGAATGGGGAGTTAATGCTTCAATTGTACCGTGTTTCTTTTTGAGATGGTGAAATAGTTTTGGTAATGGATGGTGGTGATGGTAACAGAAAATTGTAAACATAAGTAAAAGCACTGAAGTATATATTTGAATTTAGTTAAAAAGAGTAATTTTAGGGTGCATATAAGTTACTAAAATATATGTTTTTTAAATTAATACCCATAAGACTGTATCTGGTGAACCCTAGAATATACCATAGATTATAGCTAATAGTACAATTGTAAAAATGTTCTTTCATTAATTGTAGCAAATGTACCACACTAATGCAAGGTATTAATAATTGTGTAGCATATTAGAATTCTGTATTTCATGCATAATTTTTCTGTAAACCTACAACTTCTTTAATAAAAAAATGAAAACAAAAGTGATTTCTGCCTTTTGGATGGGATTGACTAAGCAATAACAAATAATAATTATTATAATAATGGCAACTAAGCACAAATTTGAACACATTTTGTTTAACTTCTTATTTCCCAACATTGGGAAGTTCCTGGCACATGGCAGACATTTAATAATTAAATACACAGTCTTCTCCCCTATCACTTCAGCACGGCTCCCAGAACCCACCATTTTCCCACTGGAAGTAAGCACATATATACACTTGCATACACCTACAATTCTCCTTAAGTAAACGGGACTTAAGTTTCACAACCTATTTATTTGCTATTCTAAAAAGTTTGTAATCTTGTCTTGGACTATGAGGGGAAATTTTTGCTCGGGTGTGTGTGGTGGTTTGAAACTGTATGTACCCCAGAAAAACATATTCTTAATCTGCATTTTTATAGGTTTGTATAGATTATACAAAGAAGGACAAATTTAAATTACAAATTATTATTTACAAATAATAATTTATTTCAGGTACCCTGAATAAACCATTTTTATAAAATTTTTCTCTTCATCAATATCTTAAGTATACACTCAATGCAAAAATTAATTAAAATATTAGTACATTTAAATTATTAATCTACATTAAATTGTGAATAAATACTGCCTATATTAAAAAACACCTTTAAAAGTATTTATCTATGTCTAGAAGTAATCTTGGTATAAATATTTGTTCTTTGCATTAAAATAAATTTTCAGTTAGTATATTATTTTGAATGACTAAACAGACAACTCAGAGGTACTCTGACAGAAATGACTAAAAACAAGAGACATTGTCATTTCCTTACAAAGACTACCAAATCTCCAATCACACTTTACCAAATTGGGTTTTTTGTTGTTGTTGTTGTCAGTCAACATGCAAACACAGCATTTTGAGGGTGGAGGGCTTGTGGAGTGGGAGGGTGAAGGGGACAGAAGAAATATTTAGGGCAACTTGAAGCCCCACTTCAGAGACAAGGCAATAAAAACAAACTACAGGGAAAAAGTTATGTTGTGTTAGTTGAAGTAAATTTACAAACTTCACATTTCATGTTGTCGACATTTAGAGGAAAAAATGTGATTGAAGGTGACCATAGTCAGGGATGGTTTCACTGGGAAAGCGGGGCTTTAACTGAGCACAGAGGAATGAGGGGAATTTAGATAAAGTAGTAAGAAGAGAGGAGGAAATAGATATTAAATTTTTATGTATCACTGAATTGCTCTTTTTTTTTTTTCCTGTTTGGAGGGTGACTGTTCAAAGGAAATGAATTCTAAAATCATGGTACTGAATCATTATTGAGATTGAAACTTGAAATATATCAAATATATCAATTATATTAGGATTACTATAGTCAATTTTGCTAAAGCTAAGAGTGGAGCCATAAATCTTTCTGAAATCAAATGATTTTCTTCTGACTAATGTACCAGGAATTCTGTGGAGCTGATAAGCTCACCTATAGAGTTAATTGAAGGAAAAAAAAAATAGGAAGAATAACTTCTTGCATTTTTTATAACAAATGTCATTTCAATAAGCCACTGATGCAGAAGTACTAAAACCATAGTAAAATTACCAACTGTCAATTACATTAAAATCCATGAGTTTTCAACATATGGATTAATATATCTTGCTATTTCCCTTAAGGGATTTATACATAGGAAAATCCCCATTGCTTAAATTCCTACTGAACATGATATTAAGTGGATGGGGAACGAGGTTTGAACAAGACTGTGTAGTAAGAATAGTTCTCGGTTGTACAATTTGCATTTTGCAATACACTTTGATTCAATGCTGCTTTTCCTTTTGGGGTATTTTTAAAAAACCCTCTTTTCAGGAACTTGTAGTATGCTATGTACTAGCCACAGTTGTACATAATGGAAAACCCAAAATCTCATTAGGAAATAAAACTACCTCAATTGTAAATGATGGATCATTGTTTTGGAGAATTGTTTTCATTTAGGGAGCTGTCTTTTTAGGCTTTTGAAATGACATTAGTATGTAAATTGTACTAAGGCACCAAATGGGACTGGTCTTTAATTCCAATACCTTAGGTAGCTACAGATAAATAGAGCTGGGAAGGCAGGATCTGGAAATGGTATTTGGCTATAAACTCAGCAATATTATTAACATTTGTGCTGAGAGGATTTGCAAATGAAATATAGCAAGAGAATTAAGAGGTAATAGTGAGGCACTGTGAAAACTTTGAGATTGAACTAATAAAATCAATATCCAGAGGAGACTGTATGCATGCAAAAAGAAAAATTGGAAGTAGTCTCCCAATTCTAAATAAGGAATAGCAGTGACATTATAGCCTATCAATGACAAACTATAGTAAGAAAGGGATGGTCACCTTAGAAAAATGAGAAATGGAGACTTGGTCTTGGGAGTATCTATCCAAAAGTAATAAAACTCCATAAATAAGAGTATCAATCAGGATATTCTAACTCAGTGACACACAGAAACTTGGTGACATTTGATTCATTGATTTTTCCAACTCAATCTTTACTTTTCTTTCATTCTCCTAAATTATTTTGATTTTATTTAAATATTTGTTATTATCAAGAGATAAAGTGCTGAGTCATAACAACTAACTCTGTTTGATAATTACATCATTCACTAAGCAACACACATTGAAATTTTGGTTTATATGTGAGGTTCTTATTAGATTTATTAATGTGATTCTGCCCTACAAGACTACAAGGTTGGGAGCAATATACATGAAAATTAAAGGTCAGAAAATAAAAGGCAGAAAATAAATGTCATATTTTCTTTAACCATATGTCTATTACCTACTAATGTAAGCACATAGTATATGTGTGTGTGTGTATATATATATATTCAAATAAATACACTATTTGGGAGTATTTATAAAAAATCTATTTACCTACATAAAAAGACATGGACCTAGGGTACATCCCTTTGGAGAACACCTGAGTAAAGAATGAAATAGAGCTGAATAAATGTGATATAAATATGGGAACAAACTCCAGACCTCCTAGAGAGAGGAAGAAAATGGATGACATGTTCCTATCAAAACCAGTAAATTGGCACAGTAGCTGCATATGGTAGCAAGAAAGGACTTAAACCATCTGCTAGTGGTCTCATTCAGTTAAAACAAACAAACAAACAAAAACACAACATAACTGTGATATTGCTTGAGTTGTGTTTTTGATAATGACTTGTCACTGAATTTAAGGAACATGACGAGAACACTGCCAATCTTAAACTAATTCTAAACAATAAAGAAAATCTAGTAGAAGCAATGGAGACAGAACATGCTTGTAAGATTTTTTTAATATGCAAGTTGAAGATCACTAGATATTTTCAATAATAAAATGATAGTTATTCATTTATCATTTATACATGGGGTATACTGTGAAAGATATACACTGATGTTTGGGAGACTCTCAATCACAAATACAGATTTGATAATTTCTGATTGCTTTGAAGGATAAGCAAGAGGATGCATCTAAAGAGACCAGTGTTACTACACAAAGAACACATACTCTTGGATTTTAAAATGAAATATGCCCCACCCCATCAAAAAATGAAATTGCATGACAAAAGATAAAAATATAGAAGATTTCTAAAATAACCATTTTCAGAGATCTAAATGCTAGACAAACTACAAACTGATAAGTTGGAAAATTGTGAAGAAAATGAAAAATGGGTTATTTCCAGAGAAGAAAGTCAATGAAAGCAAGAGTTTACAGCTTTGGGCAAGAGGCTCTGAGAGAGAGTCGAGAACTACTCAATTCTGGTTTTACTTCTGACTTTTCTGACAAGAAAAAAAAACATCTTCAGGAGGGAAAGTGTAAAGCAAATTTGCTGTTAGAGAGATGACAACTAAGATAGATGAGGTAATTCTAAAAGAGCAACTGGCTGCACTAAATGAGTCCAAGTCTGTCTTATATATTTTTTTAACCTGTCTTGCATCCACATCCTCCCTTTTCTGAAAATAGACCTTACTCATCACTTCTCAAAGTAGATAGATGAATCTGAAAGAGACTATCATAAAATTCCATCGTTCTGAACACAATGGGTTATGCTCCCAAATGGAACAAATGTTGTCCTTCCCAAGGACTTTTCTTCTGAAAATGCAAGGATGGATTTTCTATTTCTCTACTCAGTAGAGAAACGGGCCTTGTGAAAATAAAGATAAAAATGACCAATGCTGAGAGAATAAAATGCAATTGAAATGAGAATTAGCCCTAATTTTCATTGGGTCCCCAATTTCAGTCCTTCAGTTCTGCCCTTTCTTCAATTCTGTGACTTTCAGTATTCTTCCAACAAAATCCCCCATCTTCTGCATGTATGCTTTTAGGCCAGTATAGGTTAGGTTTCTATCACTTGCTTTCAAAAGAATCCTGTGTACATAAAACAAAACAAAAACAAAACAACAGCAACAAAAACAAACAAACACTGAAAGTGAAAAAGAATACAAATAATCTTAACCAAGGTGAGTTAAAGCTTCAATTAATGGACAGGGAATTTGTATATGAGGCTTCTGAATGACTAAGCGGTATCTCTCAAAATTCCTGGAGAACTGAATGGATGTTGGAAAACCTGAAATGGACTAAAGTCTTCTCACTGAACCCCATTCACCACAAAATAAGCATTATACCCCTATAAGACCCAAAATGGGCAGCACCAAGTCCCATACAACTGAGAGAACTCTTTCCACATGAGGTCCATCCTCTTTCTAGTAACAAGTCTGAGACAATGGACAGGAATTATTTCAGATGTATTTTCACCAATGAAATCTTACCTTTCATGGAAAGATAAGCAGCTGCAATCTGGCCCAGTCTCATTAACACGTTGGTAAATCTGAGTGTGGGCGAAGTGATTGTCCTCTTCATTCTTGTCTTTTAGTTCCTTATGGGGTGTTCTTTCTTTCCTTTCACTTTTAAGTCCAGGTTTTCAAATACTTTGCTTTAATTTACCACTTAGTTCATTTTTCCCCTTATTACAATTTCTTAATATTTAGTAGGGCTATACAAAATCTTTATCTTCCAGGAGTAGAAGATTGCATCCACACTTGAGACTTTTAACTAATCCAGTTTTCTAAGAAGAAAAGAATAACTTAGATATTATCTATTATTTTTTGCTTCCACCAGTGGCTGGGGCATCTGAAGACTCCTGCTTTTTCTATTTAGCACTCTCTATTTTGGTCACCTTTTCACTATTGCCAGCTATATATATATATATATAGCTTCTGTTTAAATATTATTAAATAGAACAAATATATTACAAACGATTATCTGCAAAATATAATATGTGTGCATGTATCTATCTATATGAGAAAATGGAAGATGGATTTTACCAACCCTCATCTCACAGAAGATGTTATCTCATCTCATGTAATCATTTCTTATTGCTACTGTAAAAATTGTACAAACTTGGGTTAACACACAAATTTATTATCATACAGTTCTGGAGGTCAGAGGTGTGAAACGGATATCTCTACATTAAAATCAGGGAGTCCACAGGACCATCTTCCTTTCTAGAGGCTCTAGGAAAAAATGTTTTGTTGCCCACATTCATTGGTTCATGACCCATTCCATTTGTAAAGCCATCAATCCTGGGCTGAGTCCTTCTGTCATCACATCTCCTTAGCTGCCTTTCACTCCCTCTGCCACCCTGTTCACTTTTAAAGGTATTTTTGATGACATTTTGGTGCACCTGGATAATTCAGAATAGCCTCCTTATTTTAAGGTCAGGTGATTAGTATCCTTCACTCCACCTGCAACCTTAATTCCTCTTGGTCATGTAGCATGCATATTCATAGGTTCTTGGGAGTAGGGTGTTGGCATCCTTGGGGGTCATTATTCTGCTTATCACACCTTAGGAAGATAAGTAGTGATTCTTTGAAATTCACCCTGATTTTGGAAATGTGGCTAAAGTAGTAGATTTGGAGAAATGTTATAGACACAAGTACATTTGGATTTCTTTAAGGATTACAATTGCCAAAATGTGTCATAAAATCTTGGTATAAAAGGTGAAATATTAGTAAAATATCTGGCCCTATAACTATCTGAAAATTGGAAGAAAAGTATTAAGAAAATATTGTCAAACAGAGTTTGTCTCTGGCAAGGGGAAACAGGCAAGTATCTTATCTAGCAACTATTTATCTATCTATCTATCTATCTATCTATCATCTATCTATATCTATCTAATCTTTATGTCTATCTAGATTATCTATATACAATTTATCAGTATATCTAATATATATACACATACTCACCCTAGTGATTAAAATAAGGGCATTGATAAAATGTATGCTTAATATGGAAAATTGGGAAATAATAGAAAACATAATCAATACTCAGAAAGACTTTCTTTACCTTAAACTATAAGTATCAAATTTAACAAAAAATAAATATAAAATCATTTTGCTGGTTCTAAAAATACCACTCCCCCACCAAATAAAAACCATCACTTATATAACATGAGGTAGAGTTGCTAAAATAGTTGCAAATATTTGTGCAAGAGCTGAGAGAGAAATTATCAGTATTAGGACCCACCCAGTTACTGTCTGGAACTTCATATACTTGCAGGATTCTTACTGAATACAGAGATAAATCTTATTTTGGTACTGACTCAGGGATGTCCCTCACAATTGCACATTTGTTGAGATGTTGACTGAGAGCCTCCAACTCCCTTACTGCTGCCCTCACATCCTCGGTACCCTGGCCTCAGACGGAGATGCACTGTGAACTCTGTTCCTAAAGGAAGCCTCCTCCTTCCCAGTCAGGAATATTGGGAAAAGGCTGGATACTATATAAAGCTTGACTCCAAAAAAGATTAATTTTCACAAATATATTAAAGGTTGAGGGCCTGCCCCAGTAGCTTCATATTGTCTCCAATTCCAGCACCCTCCCACCTCCATTCATCCTGCCATATTCTGTAATAGTCTATATCTTAAAATGAATTGGGGAGATTTTTGCCCTTGTATTTTCAGGGATATCTTCTTAATGCAAGTCGTCATTCAACTTTTAGGCCTTTTCAAGCATCCGAGATTTTGAGGGCATCAAACATGTTTAAAACTAACAATGGACTTTGCAGATCCCCCAATTACAAAGATTTTACATACTGATTAGAGTAAACTTTATTTTTAGCAGAGGAAAATTCGGGGCATAATGGACATATTCTAAATCATTTAACTTGGAGAGGAAGGGATTAAATGAAAGTTATGTGAAAATTATACCACAGGTTTCCACACATTGAAAGGTTAAGAAAATATTAATGAAAAACTAGGGGAAATTTTTACCAATTCTTTTTCAAACACCTCTTCTTGCAGATTATATCTAATATTAATAACAACAAAAATAAAACTGAATGATATTTGTTGACTATACTCTTAGTGTGAATCAATAGTATTAAGTTGTTTCATCAAAAGCTAGTGTAATAAAAGTCTTTTTGATATTAATTGACATGTAACACCTCATTCCTTGTGTTGACACCTGGAGAACAGGGAGGAGAGACTGTGAAATAGTTTCTCTCTACAAAATGATTGGAATATACATAAAATCCTGTATCACAGTTTTGTTGCACAATTTTAATTTATTAGAGAAAGATACTTTAAAAATTTGGAAATGTTTGAATTAGAAGGTAAAAATTAAATGGGACATCCAGGTATTTACAATGTAAAAGAGAAAAGATCATTCTGTGTTGCCCAAAAGGGCAAATTTGAAAGCACCCTTATAAGTTATCGGGATTTTGTTTCTGTCTAGAAGGCTAGCAGATATTCTGTGAGAAATGTATTGAGAAAGTTTCCATCAGGGTCGTGGATTTCATTCAAGGTTGAATATTAAAATCATATGTGGAACTTTAAAAATACCAGAGGCTGTGCTTCATCCTAAATCAATTAATTCCAGACTTCTTTACACGGGGCCTCTGAGAACAGTAAACCCCTACCCTAGGTTGGATTGGGCACAGTGTTTTCCTGAAGCAAATGGGAACAATAAAATCCAGAGCTCTGGTGAGAACTCCACAAAATAAAAAGCTAGAGGTCAGCAACAGAGGAGAAATATGAAAAGATTGACCTATAGATCAATTGCTCATTCAAAAACAGAAGATCATTGATTGGTAGCTTATGAAAACAGGAGAGTTCAGGAAAATTACTCATCAGAAAGGTAAGCTGTAGTGAAATCCTTTAGATTAGCATTAGCAAAAAACAAATCACAAGACCTGAGAACCTTTTCTTATCAGATGATGGCTACATCAAAAAAGAGCAGAAAAGGTCATTTAAATACTAAAAATGTTCAAAAGGAAAGTTCTTCCACAGGGAATGTCGGATTCCCTTCACAAGGAATGATCAGGGAACAGCCAAATTACCACATTGTAGGGTTGTTCTAGAGGGAACCAAGGCAGCACATTTTGTCTCAACACATAAAGATTATCAGAGATAAATGAAAAGCCTGCACTTAGATTCTATACCCCAGCAATGCAATCTCAGTTTGAGGTCTGTTTTAAGAACAATGCGTGTGGAAGGTGCTTGGGCTACCAGAGCTCTCCCACCAGCGCTCTTGGCCTTACATTCTGGAAGTTTCTGAATCCTGTGGGTACAGTCTGCATACTCTATATTCCATGAGTTATGTTCCTTACTCAGATATTACTACTTTGTATCTTCCTTTTATTTGCTGAAACCAATTTGAAACATATCTTTAAAGATTTATATTTGTTTTGGTTCAAATTAGAGCCTTCTACCCTATCCGTTCTGAGATTAATATAGTAAAACAATACTCTTTAAATTCCATACTTTGGGTGTTTGGACAAGAGGAATTTGAGAAATCAAGAAGGTATAAGATAATTTGTGTAAAACTAAAACAAAACAAATTAAAACAAAACAATACAATTCCAAACAACAATTTATTACCAATGGTCACCACTAGTTTCTACCCACCTATGACAACAACATACTGTGTATGTGTAATTAATGTGGAAGGATGAAAAAGGTTGTTATATCTCTATTCAAATTAACTTACATGAATGCTCTTGTAACCACAAGAGCAGTAATTCACCTTGGGTAACTACGGAGACAGAAAGAATTAACCACACTGATGCTGACGAAGAGCTAGGCAGATAGGTCCAAAGTCTGGACAGAGTCGATTGTAAGATTGTTGACCATGTATTTTATTGTCAAAACCAGTCTACCCTACTTAGGGAGGAAAAGGGTTGGACTGCACAGGTAAACTGGGTCAGTCCAAGAGAAACCTAAATCCCTAGTTACAAGGGCCATAGTGAGCAGGAGGCTCAAAGAACTCTGACCCTCAGACAGAAGCTTTTGCGTTTGTTCTATGCTGTCTGTTCTCTCTGTTAGCCAAGACTTGCAGACAGCACACACAGCAAAGGGAGCTCATCTCCTCGGGTACAAATGATGGAGGTTAAGAGTTCTAGAAATATGAACCACTCTCAGAAATCCTCTAATGAATTTAGCAAAATACAAATTAAAAGCAAACACACCGAACTGATTTTTTATATGCCAGAAATAGTCTTCCTTTTACAAAAGTAATATTTATCTTGCTCAAGTCTCACTTATTGTATATATACCGCAATTCTTTTTGTGAAAATTTGATTCTCAAAACAATTAGAACAGCACGTTTTTATAAATGAGTTTATTCCATAAGAGGAAATATACTTCTATAATCAACACGTAAAATGTAAGTGTAAGAGAATGTCTGAGGTGAAAGCTGTATTTGACATAAGGATTTCCATTTATTATTTTAAAATAATTTAGAATTGAGTATTTGTAATTGAATTTCTTAAAGGACAAGTGCATTTTAATTCTCTTTTCTGTTTAATTCTTTAACTTCATCATATGATATTTTATTAAAATAACATCATTGAAAGTAGCTTTCAGTCTCTGATCTGGCTGAAATGACATGAACGAGAATTTAACGTGAATTTTCCAGTACATTCCATATTGATGGCTCCAGTCAAACAGAATGAACTGAAAAAATGGCAGAATCATCTTCAAAGTCATTTCTTGTGCTATTTCAGCCCAGCCAGATTGGATCCAGGCTCAAATTGTTTCCAATATTGCCTTCTGAATTGGATTTCAATTTTCTGGTGTGTGTGAATACACCTGTGCTCACAGAATAGCATGGTTTTTTTTTTTTTTTTCAGTTCTCTCTGAAAACTGTCATAATTTAGTGTCTAAAAGGACTTTTCAGGGACAGTATTCAGAAGCTCTTATCAATAGACTTGGAAGTATGTGGCTGCCTTAACGGGACTTTCAATGTAGTGGACACATAATAGGGATGATTTAAAAAAAAAAAAAATCTACCATTACTCTGGGGAAATTTTAGGTTTGAATTATCTTGGGATTTACAATAAAAGTAAAAATGACCAGAATGCTGCAGTTCCCAAGTAACTATTTCCAAGACCCAGGACAGTCTTGCAAAAGGGTTAGCTTAACATATGCTCAGAATAAGACAGACTGCAAATGATGGGATGCCCCGTCCTTGGAATGTTCCCAACAGCCAAAAATTACCCTCACATCAGTCCAGTTTCTTGTGTCTTTTCGAAATCTGCCTAAGTTGATAAGCAAAATAGGAAAAAAAAAAGGGGAATTTTGCAATGCAAATTCCACAAGGCAAGGCAAGGAAAAACACATTCACAGTAAAGTGTAAATATTGATATCGTAATCCTTTGACAGCAGATATTAGTCGTCATAAAGAAGGCAATCAACTCCAACTGAATTTATATGTTATATATTATTTCCATTTTATTTTGAAGTAACATGAGGGCAGTGAGGTACAGATAGGAACTCTGTTCTGGAGCCCCTCCAAAATAATAAATTGAAAGAAAACAAAAATCAATAAACAAAACCCCATTTTCAGAGACTTATCCCAGTGTAGAATCAGAAAATTCCCCCACCCCCACCCCCTGTTTTAAAAAGTCAAATTGAGTGAGATGCCAATGACACCTGGTACAAAATGGTACTGAGGTTTGTAGTTTGGCTGTCATAGATATCAAAACTTACCCTGAAAAGCAAATGACAGTGATTTTATTATGAAATATGAACCTGAAAAATACATATTCAGCTTACAAAGACAAATGACCAGAAAAGTTTTGGCAATCAGGGAGTTGGCCTGCACTCATGTCAAAGCAGATGTGAGGGAGGGACTTCTGGGTTCATTCCTCTAGTACTGGTTTTTCTCCAACTAATAGGCCCCTCTTCTGTAGACTTTGGGTCCATTCCTAATCCTATGTTTGCCTGTATAGAGAATTTTTTTTTGTATTGAGCTCATAGGCTTTTTATTACTGCAATATCTGTGTTCATTAAATAAATGTGTAACTAACTGTATAATTCTGTATAATTAAGTGAATAGCAGAATGGATTTATGCATTAAAATCCTGCTTTAACATTATTACTCTAATTCCCATGGCTTCCTTTCCTAGGATTTCCCTATATTTCCGTCTTTCTTCTCTAGATCTGGTGTGTCTGTATCTAAAATCACTATCACCATGTGCAGAGTGAACATATACTAAATAAAAGGTACCTGCCATTAATGTTAAAGAAAGAGAGAAAGAAAGGAAGAGAGAGGAGAGAGAGAGAGAGGAAGGGAGGGAGGGAGGGAGGAAGGAAGGAAGGAAGGAAGGAAGGAAGGAAGGAAGGAAGGAAGGAAGGAAGGAAGGAAGGAAGGGGAGAAAAGGAAAAAGAAAAAGAAAAGAAAAAAAAAAGATGTTGAACAAAAGTGAACTCTCCATAGCCATGCTCGGGCTATGGCTGTTCATTTTCAATTGTTAGGCTAGGAAAATTTGCTGCACGGCTGTGGAATGAACTGTTGTGCATATATATAATTGAAGTATGAAATAGAATTTTACTGGGAAATTCAAATTAAAGTGCTGACAGTTGTATAGTCATGGTCAAGTCGATTTTAACAGTATCAATGTCAAAGTGCATGTGTTCAGATGAGGAAAATACAGAAATTAAACTATTTTTCAAATAAAAAGCATCGTTTTTTCAAGATATTTTAATCAAAATAATTTGCATTAAATTAAAAGAAAAAATCAGAGTTGACTGATTAATATAGAATAGGCTGCCACAGGTCTTAGTGAAGTACTTTTCACTAAATGCATTTAAGCATTAGGGTAGAGACAAACCTAGATGAATTTTTTTAAGTTTCGATAATTCCATGAAATACATTTGTTTTAGTTAAATATGGTGTGTATAGACATGATTAAAAACAAATATACTTTGTTGTGAGAAAAAACTTGATAAATCTAAAGGCTGATTAATATAAAAATAAAATGCTTTAGTTGTCTATTTAAAATTTTAAGAAGTTTTTTATATGGATATTTTTAATGAAAAGAATATTTCTATTTTGTAAATAATAAACTTCATTTCTAGAGCAGTTTTATGTTTACAGAAAAATTGAAAAGAAAATACAAAGAGTTCCCATACACCCCCACCATATGTGTAGTTTGCCCTATTATTAACAAGTTTTTGTTTTTTTGTTCATTTGTTATTGTTGATTTTTTGGGGTTTTCTTCATAAACAAACATATCATCTGCAAAGACAGGTTTAGTTTTTCCTTCTTAATATTTTTACCTTCTATTGCCTTTTCTTACCTTGTTTTGCTAGTTTGGACTTCAAGTACAATGTTGAATAGTACTGTGAGAGGGGCATCCTAGTTTTTTTACCTGATTTTAGGGCAAAAGCATCTAGAGTCTTCTATTAAGTGTGATATTGATTATGGGTTTTTGTATTTGTTCTTTATCAAGTTGAAGAAATTCCCTTCTAGTCCTCATTTGCTGAGAGTTTTTATTATGAATGGATGTTTAATTTTGTCCAATTATTTTTATGTATCTATTAATATGATCATATGATTTTTATTCTTTAGCCTGTTGGTATGGAAAGTACTTAAATTGATTTTTGAATGTTGAACCAGCCTTGCATATCTGGAATAAATCTCATTTGTTTGCAATGTATACATTTTTTTATTGTTGGATTTGATTTACAAATATTTCGCTGAAGATTTTTGCCTCTTTGTTCATTAGAGATATTGGTCTGTAATTTTTCTTTCCTGTGATGTTTTCGGTTTTGGCATTAGGATAATGTTGGTTTCATAAAATGAATTGGATGTGTTCCCTCTGTTCTAGTTTCTAAAGAGATTGTAGAGAACTGGAATCATTTCTTCTTAAAAAGTTCAGCAGTGAAACCATCTTTTTTTGGTACTTTCTGTTTTGGAAGGTTATTAATTTTTTATTCAATTTCTTTTATAGATATAGCCTTATTCAGATGTTCTCTTTATCCTTTTGTAATTTTTGTTGATTGTGTCTTCAAGGAATTTGTCCATTTCATCTAAGTTAGCACATTTGTGGGCATAGAGGGGTTCATAATATTCCTTTTTTTAAAGCATATTTTTTTATTTTTGCTAAAAGATATTTAAATTACTTAAAATGTTACATAAAAAAATGTAAGGGATTTCCATATACCCCACTCCCCAACCTCCCACTTTTCCCCACATTAACAACTTCTTTCATTATTGTGGTATATTCATTGCAATTGATGAACACATTTTGGAGCATTGCAGCTAAGCATGGGTTATAGTTTACAGTGTAGTATACACTCTATCCCACTCAATTCTGTAGGTTATGGCAGGATATATAATGGCCTGTATCTGTCGTTGCAATGTCATTCAGGACAATTCCAAGTCCCGAAAATGTCCCTATATTACAACTCTTTTTCCCTCTCCCTGCCTTCAGCACCTCCAGTGGCCACTGTCTCCGCATCAATGATATAATTTCTTCCATTGCTAGCATCACAAGGCTATAGCAGAATACCAGTAAGTCTACTGTAGTCCATATTTTATTCCCCAATCCTGAGGATTCCGGGATGGTGATACCCACTCCACCTCTAATTGAGAGGGGGCTTCAATCCCATGGGGTAGATGGATGGGACTATCTTGCTTGCAGTTGCAGACTTTCTCTGTTCCAAAACTTCTTCAAAAATGAAGCTAAGAATATCAACAAATACAATTAATAAGAAAATGAAATAATAATGATAGGCTTAAACATAAGAAATAAAATACATATTAATTTAGAAAAAATAAAAACTAAAAATAAAAAATTGGGATATTAAAAAAAATGAAAAATATTTAAAAATTTTTTGACATTTTGCCTTTCATCACTGTGATATCTGTTGTCCCATATGTGCAGTGACATTTTCTTCCATTTATTTCCCAGTGTCTTGCTTTTTTATTTTTTCTTCAAAGAAGTTTTAGGTCATAGTAAAGTCACATCCAGAATACAGGGGACTCACATATACCTAACATCCTCCCCCTTTTCCCACTTCCCATATTAATAACATTTTTATATGTGGATGGTACCTTTGTTACAACTGAGGTAAAAATATTGAAACACAGCTACTAACCATGGTCAATGGTTTACATTATGGTTTACATTTTATACCATACACTTCTATAAATTTGTGTTGAAATTTAACATGGCCTATATCCATCATTGCAAGATCATGCAGAACACGTCCATTGCCCCCTATATACTCCCTCTTCCATCTATTCTATTCCACCTTCCCACTCCCCTTGGGACCCACAGTGACCACTAGGCTTCACTCCTTGAAGAACAAGATTCGTAGTTACTTGCAACAACACTGAGGGCTTGAAAAACTGGTCTCTATTAGGAACCACCCATGCTCTCGAGAGACACTCACCCCTATGTTTGAGAACATATCGGGCCTCCCCGTGATGGGAGTCCAACTCCTTCCCTCTTATTGTGTGGGTCTCCACCCACTGATACAACACACCATGACAAAATGATTGCTCTCACATTCTCTAGAAGACTGTCTCAGCTGTGCCCTGTCCTGAATGTGGCCCCCATTGAACACCCTAACCCAGTAATATATGCGTTTATGGCTGTGAGTTTCCCTCTCAGTACAGCTTTTGCAGCATCCCATAGATTTTGATATGTTGTGTTGTCATTTTCATTCATTTCTAGGTAGTTAGTGATCTCTTTTGTGATTTCTTCCTTGACCCACTGTTTGTCTAAGTATGTGTTCTTTAACTTCCATTTCTTTGTGCCTAATCTGGTTCTTTGGCCCTTTCTGATTTCCAGCTTCATTCCATTGTGGTCAGAGAAATTACTTTGTATAATTTCAATCTTTCTGAATTCATTGAGAGTTGTTCTGTGGCCTAGCATGTTGTCTTTCTTGGAGAATGATCCATGTGCACTAGAGAAGAAAAGTATATATGTATTTGGTTGTAGTGTTCTGTATATGTTTATTAGGTCCAGATCGACTAATGTATTATTCAGAATCTTTGTTTCTTTATTGATTCTCTTTTGAGATGTACTGTCTAATGGTGACAATGGTGTATTAAAGTCCCCCACTATAATTGTAGAGGTATCTATTTCCCCATTTATCCTTTCCATTGTTTGCCTCATGTATTTTGAGGTGCCCTGGTTAGGTGTATAAATCTTTATGACTGTTCTTTCTTCTTGAAAGATTACCGTTTTTACTAATATTTAGTGTCCATCTTTGTTTCTTAAAATAATTTTGCATTTAAAGACTATTTTGTCCGATAGTAGTATAGCTACTCCCACACTTTTTTGGTTATTCTTTGTTTGTAAAAAAATTTTTACAGCCATTCACTTTCAGCTTCCTTGAATCCCTGAGTCTAAGGTGGGTTTCTTGTAGACAACATATAGATGGGTCAAATTTACTTACCCATTCTGCCAATCTGTGTCTCTTGACTGGTAAATTTAATCCATTAACATTCAGTGTTTTTATTCTCAAGGAATTACTTACATTAGCCATATTATCTTTGGGTTTATTTATGTCATATGTTGTTTTTTTTTCTTTTTTTAAAAATTTTCTTACACCCTCTCCAACTCTATCTCTCCTGTTTTTTCTTTTCAACCTACAGCACTCCCTTTAGTATTTCTGGAAGGGCAGGTTTCTTATTGGCATACTCTCTAAATTTCTGTTTATCTGAGAATATTTTGAATTCTCCATCATTTTTGGATAGAGAATTCTTGGCTGTAAGTTTTCTTTTAGCACCTTAACTATATCATACCACTACTTTCTTGGCTCCATGGTTTCAGATGAGAGATGAGCACTTAATCTTATTGCACTTCCCTTGTATATGATGGTTCTCTTTTCTCTTGCTGCTTTCCGTATTCTCTCTTTGTCATGAGCATTGGACAATTTGAGAAGTATAAGTATTGGAGTAGGCCTGTTGGGATTTATGCTGTTTGGGGTGAGCTGTGCTTCCTGGAAATGTACTCCATCTCCCTCAATAGGATTGGGAAGTTTAGAGTGTTGATTGTAAACCTTCTTTTCTAATATATGTGCTCAATGCTATAAATTTCTCCCTACTCACTATTTTTCTGCATCCCACAAACTTTAATACATTGTTTTCTCATTTTTATGTAGTTCAAATTTTTAAAAAAATTCTCTCAAGATAGTTTTTTGACTCATGAGCTCTTTAGAATTGTGTTGTTTAATTACTGCGTTTTGGGGGGAGTTTCTTGCCGTCTTTCTGTTACTGATTTCTATCTAGTTTGATGTCATTTTGTTCTGAGAGCATACTATGCATGACTTCTATTCTTTTAAATTTGCTGAGATATTTTTTATGGCCCAGGATATGATCTATCTTGGTGAATGCTCTCTATGTGCATGAGAAGAATGTGTTTTCTTCTATTGTTGGATGAAATATTCTATATATGTCAATTAGATCCAGTTAATTGATGGTGCTCTTCAGTTCAACTATATCCTTACTGATCTTGTACATGATTGATCTGTCAATAAATGAAAGATACTGAAATCGCCAACTATAATAGGGGATTTGTCTATAATAGTGGCATTGGCTATTTCTTCTTGCAGTTTTATAAGTTTTTGCCTCACATATTTTGACTTTCAGTTGTTAGACACATATACCTTGAGGATTGTCATAGAACCAATCCCTTTGTCATTGTGTAATACCCCTCTTTATTCCTGATAATTTTTACTGCTCAGAAATATGCTTTTTCTGAAATTATTACAGCCCCATTTGATTAGAGTTAGCATAGTATATCTTCCTCTGCCCTTTAACATTTAATTTATCTGTGTCTTTATCATTAAACTCAGTTTCTTGCAGATAATATATCGTTTAGTCTTGTTCTTTATTCATTCTAATAGTCTCTCTTTTAATTGGTGTATTTAGACAATTCACAATTAAAGCAATTATTGATATGTTGGATATCTATAAAATTTTTAATTGTTTTCTATTCCTTGCCCTATTCCTTTTTTCCATTCTTTCCTCTTCCTTCCTTCCTTCCTTCCTTCCTTCCTTCCTTCCTTCCTTCCTTCCTTCCTTCCTTCTTTCCTTCCTTCCTTCCTTCCTTCCTTCCTTCCTTCTTTCTTTCTTTCTCTTTCTTTTTCTTTCTTTCTCTCGCTCTTTCCCTCTTGCTCTTTCTCTCTCGCTGTCTCACTGTCTCTTGCTCTCTCTTTCTGTACCCTTTTATGCCTTAGAAAAGTTGATGTCATCTTGTCACCTCTCTCAGGCATGTGTGCTTTTCAAGCCTTTTGACTAATTGTACTGTGTTCACTCATTAGGTCCCAAGACAAAATAAAATAAGAAGCATTACTGAGTAGGTGGAAAATATTGTTTTGAAGAGACATGTTTTGTGGCTGTATAATTTGAGCCCAAGGATGTAACCCAAGTAATATGAGTCTAGTGCCCATGTTTTTAGCCACTACACAACACTGCTCTAGGACAGCAGTTCTCAAGTTAGAGTCTGCAGACCACAGGAACCCCAACAATTATTAATACTCATTAAGGTGCATGAAGTCATTATTTTCTAATAAAATTAAACATACTTTCCTTTTTTTACTACAATAATATCTATACTTTGCTGCAAAAATAATAGTGGGGGAAACTACTGCCACATTTATACACATCAAGGCAGGGACATCTGCACTTGGAGTCAGAGTATTCATCACCACCACACCCTCACAATAATGAAAGTAAAATGCCAGTTTCACTTAAAAATATACATAATGCCAAAATTACAAATTTTATTAAGTCTTGACCCTTGCATATTTGCCATTTTTAATATTTTATATTTCAAATTAGAAGTATGCATAAAACACTTCTGGAGCATACTAAAATATATAATGGTTGTCTCAGACAAAAGTATTTGGGCAAATATTTGAATTATGAGCTGAATTAACCACATTTTGGGGAACACAGTTTATGCTTGAAGGACTACAGACTGCAGTTCATTAGACTTGGGTATTTGATATTTTTCTTTAGTTTTTTAAAAATGAGTAAATGAGCTTGCCACTTCAAACAAATAGACAGCTGTCAGTATTTGTTTCCAATGATAAAATTCAAGCTTTCAGGCAAAATGAGAATTTTAGAATATTTGACTGCTACTATGAACTTGACAGGTTCTAAATGCCTAAGGACTTCTGAAAAAAATCAATTGTTATATTAACAAATGTTATATTTTGTTTTTGTAAAGTGAAATAAGTCAAAACTTTAAAGATCTGCATAACTCAGTTGAACTATTAATATAACTTTCCAAATGACCAGTATATGATACAAAATTGCCAATCAGTAAAATATCATTTAAAATTACAACTGTGTGGTACATTCATTGCAATTGATAAACACATTTTGGAGCATTTATCCATTTTTTTCTTTTGTTGCTCATGCTTTGGGTATAAGGTTTAAGAAACTACTGTTTACGATAAGATATTGAAGATATTTTCCTACATTTTCTTCTAGGAGATTTATGGTTGTTGCTTTTATATTTAGGTCCTTGATCCAGTTTAAGTTAGTTTTTGTATAAGGTGTGAGATATGGGTCTTCTTTCTTTCTTTTGGATATGGCTATCCAGTTCTCACAGCACCATTTGTTGAATAGACTGTTCTGGCTCAGCTGGGTGAGCTTAATAGCTTTGTCAAAAATCACTTGACAGTAGATGAGAGGGTCAATTTCTGAGTTTTCAATTCAGTTCCATTGGTCAATCTGTACTTATGCCAGTGCCATATTGTTTTTACCACTGTAGCTAAGTAATACACTTTAAAGTCCAGAAGTGAGAAGTCTCCAACTTCTTTCTTCTTTTTAAAGACATTTTTGGCTATTTGGAGCTCCTTACCCTTTCAAGTAAATTTGATTGTTGGCTTTTCGATTTCTGCAGAAAAGGCTGTTGGGATTTTTATTGGGATTGCATTAAATCTGTAAATCAGTTTGGGCAGAATTGACATCTAAATGGTATTTAGCTTCCAATCTATGAACATGGCATTCCCTTCCAATTATTTAAGTCTTCTTAGGTTTCTTTTAGCAATGCTTTGTAGTTTTCTGAGTATTGGTCCTTTGTGTACTTGGTTAAATTTATTTCTAAATATTTGATTGTTTTAGTTGTTATTTTAGATGGAATATTTTGATTTCCTCCTCAGATTGCACATCAGTACTGTATAGAAATGCTATTGATTTTTGTGTATTAATTTTGTATCCCTCCACATTGCTGAACTTGTCTATTAATTCTAGTAGATTTGTTGTGGATTTTTCAGGATTTTCTAGATATAGGATCATGTCATGTCATCAGTGAACACTGAAAGTTTTACTTCTTCCTTTACTATTTGGATGCCTTTTATTTCTTTGTCTAGCCTAATTGCTCTAGCTAGAACTTCTAGCACAATATTGAATAATAATGGTGACAATGGGCATCCTTGTCTTGTTCCTGATCTCAGCGGGAAAGCTTTCAGTCTTTCACCATTGAGTACAATGCTACCTGTAGATTTTTTTATATATGCACTTTCCCATATTAAGAAAGCTTCCTTCTATTCTTATCTTTTGGAGTGTTATTATCAAGAAAATGTCCTGTGTTTTGTCAAGTGCTTTTTCTGTATCAATAGACAGGATCATATGATTTTTCTTCTTCAGTTTATCAATGTGGTTTATTACACTAATTGATTTTCTTGTGTCAAACCAGTCTTGCAAACCTGGGATAAAACCCGCTTGACTGCGGTGTTTCGTTTTATGTGCTTTTGGATTGTGTTTGCAAGTATTTTGTTAAGGATTTTTGCATCTATATTCATTAGAGATATTGGTATGTAATTTTCTTTTTTCATAGTATCTTTATCTGGCTTTGGTATTAGGGTAATGTTGGCTTCATAGAATGAGTTTGGTAGCATTCTTTCCTGTTCAATTTTTTGGAAGAGCTTGAGTAAGACTGATATTAAGTCGCATGAATGGTTGGTAAAATTCACCAGTGAAAACATCTGGTCCTGGGCTTTTCATCGTTGGGAGGTTTTTGATGACTGCTTCAATCTCTTCACTTATAATTGGTTTGCTGAAGATTTCTATTTCTTCTAGGGTCAGTATAGGTGACTCATGTGTTTCTAAGAATTTGTCAACCTCTTCTACATTTTCTAGTTTTTTGGCATACAGTTGTTCATAGTACCCTCTTATGATCTCTTATTTCTGCAGGGTCAGTGGTAATGTCCCTCCTATCATTTCCAATTTTATTTATTTGTGTCTTCTCTCATTTTTTCTTTGTCAGTCTAGCTAAGGGTGTGTCAATTTTGTTGATCTCAAAGAACCAACTTTTGGTTTTGTTGATTCTCTCTATTGTTTTTTTTTTGTTCTTGATTTCATTTAATTCTGCTCTGATCTTTACTATTTTTTTTCCCTTCAGCTTGGTTTGGGATTAGTTTGCTGTTCTTTTGCTAATTCTTCCTGGTGTGCATTTAGTTCTTGAATTTTAGGTCTTTCTTCTTTCTTAATGTATTCACTGAGGGCCATAAATTTCCTCTCAGCATTGCGTTTGCTGTGTCCCATATGTTTTGATATTTGTTTTCTCATTTTCATTTATTTCAAGATATTTGCTGAATTCTCTTGCAATTTCTTCTTTGATCCACTGATTATTTAAAAGTGTATTGTTTAATCTCCATATATTTATGAATTTTCAG
Organism: Cabassous unicinctus; assembly: GCA_029593785.1. Lineage (NCBI taxonomy): Eukaryota > Metazoa > Chordata > Mammalia > Cingulata > Chlamyphoridae > Cabassous > Cabassous unicinctus. The sequence continues at coordinate 37,633 of JAQZBX010010681.1, forward strand.
TTTTCTGTCCATTATTGATACTTAGCCTCATTCCATTATGATCAGAGAAAGTGTTTTGTATAATTTCAATCTTTTTAAATTTATTGACGCTTGTCTTGTCAACCAACATATGGTCTATCTTGAAGAAGAGTCCATGGACATTTAAAAGAATGTGTATATTGCTGTTTTTGGGTGCAATACTCTATAGGTGTCTTTTCATTTATCTGTGATAATGATAAATGATTGTTCTTGTTCTCTGTTTCTTTATTTATCTTCTGTCCAGATGTTCTATCCAATACTGAGAGTGGTGTATTGAAATCTCCAATTATTTTTGCAGAGACATCTATTTCTCTCTTCAGCTTTGCTGGTGTGTGCCTCATCTATCTTGGAACACTGAGGTTAGGTGCATAAATATTTAGAATAGTTATTTCTTCTTATTAAATTGCCTATTTTATTAATATATAATGACCTTCTTCATCCCTTATAGGAGTTTTGCATTTAAAATCTATTTTGTCTGATATTAGTATCGCTACTCAAGCTCTTTTTGGTTACTATTTGTGTGGAAACTTTTTTCCAACCTTTCACTTTTAACCTGGTTGTGTCCTTAAGTCTGAGGTGAGTATCTTATAGACAACATATAGATTGCTCTTTTTTTTTAATCCATTCTATCAGTCTATTTCTTTAGATTAGGGAATTCAAGTGATTAACATTCAATTATTACTGTAAAGGCATTACTTACTTCATCCATTTTGACCTTTGACATCCTGTTGTCATATCGTAGTAATGCCCATCTTTTTACCCTTTAATTTCCCCTTTCTAATGATCTTCTTTTCTACACACTTCTCCAAGTCTCTCATCCTTGTTTTTCCTTTCAGTCTGTAGCACTCCCTTTAGTATCTCTTGTAATTCTGGTCTTTTGGTAACATATTCTATCAGTTTTTGTTAGTCTGTGAAGACTTTGAACTCCCCTTCATTTTTGAAGGACAGCTTTACTGAATACAGAATTCTTGGTTGGCGGTTTTTCTCTTTCAGTACCTTAAATTCATCATACCACTTTTTTTCTCTCCACCATGGTTTCTGGTGAGAGGTCAGCAGTTAATTTTATTGAATTTCCCTTGTATGTGATGCATTGCTTTTCTCTCACTGCTTTCAGAATATTCTCTTTATCTCTGATATTTGTCTTTCTTAATAGTAGTTATCTTGGGATAGGTCTATTTGTATTTATTCTGTTTGGGGTGCATTGTCCTTCTTAGATATAGATATTTATGTATTTCATAAGGGTAAGGAAGTTTTCAGTCATTATTTCTTCAATTTTCCTTCTCCCCCTTTTCCATTTTCTTCTCTTTTTGGGACACCGATATGCATACGTTTTTGTGTTTCACATTGTCATTCAATTTCCTGAGATCTTGTTCCATATTTTCCTTTCTATTCTCCTGTCTTTTTCAGTTCCGATGTACTGTCTTTGTAATCACTAATTCTGTCTTCAAGCCATTCAAATCTGCCCTTATGTGCTTCTAATGTATTTTTAATCTCATCCATTGTGTCTTTCATTCCCATGAGGTTTGTTGCTTTACTTTGCAGACTTCAAATTGTTCTTTATGCTCACCCAGTGTCTTCTTAATAGCCTTTATCTTTTTAGTCATATTATCTTTCAATTTTTAAAATTGATTTGGGAGAGTTATGTGATTATCATTGATTAATTGGCTTAAATCCTGTATTTCTTCAAGACATTTGGTTTGCTCTTTTGACTGGGTCATCTCTTCCTTTTTCCTAGTATGGCTTGTAATTTTTTGCTGAACTCCGGGTATCTGAATATGTTGGTTAATTTAATCTGATGGCCAATTTCTCTCTCTTGCCTATTTTTATTAGTTTTTTCACAGGTCTTCTTTGATATTTGGTTCATCTTATCATAAATCTTTAAACTTGCCCAGCTTGAGTTATCAAATCATGCCACGGACTAACTAATGGGATGCAGATTTTCTCCCAGAAGTTAGAGAACAGAAAGATCAAGTGCAGTTTTTGTCCATGTGATTTCTAGACCTGCCAGTAGATGGCACTTGTTGCTGCACCTTTCCACAGAGGTGTCTCTCTAGGTTTTCCTTTGTCCCATAAATCAACCCACCACCAACACCTTGCATTGTTGTGAGACATTTCTTACAAATTATGAAAGAATATCATCAACATCTTACTACTAACTATAGTCCATATCTTATATTTGGTGTATTTCCCCCCCAACCCGCCCTATTATTATTTTTTTAAATATATATTTTATTACAGAAGTTGTAAACTTACAAAACAATCATGCACATGTGTAAAATTCCCATACAACACCCCTTTACCAAAACCACACCATGGAGGAGCATTTGTTACAGTTTATGAGATAATATCATCAAACTATTACCACCAACCATGTTCCATAGTGTACAATTGGCACACTTTTCCAATATCCCCACTATCAACACAGTACATCTTTGATATTGATGCAGGAATATTAGTCTTGCTGTTAATCACAGTCCATAGGTCAGACCAAATTAATTTTTCCCATGCTTCTCCACATTCCCATCACCTTGCAATAGTGATGTACATCTGTTCTAGCTCACAGAAGGACACTCTTGCATCTATACCACCACCAACAATTCTCATTCACCTCTGGGTTCATTGTTTAACAGGATAATTTTGATATATGTGTTAATAATACACTGAAGAGAGACAAAGATGGAAAAATGAAAAACAGTAATTGCTATTGCAGTAATTAAAGTGAAAAATGATAGTGGCTTGGGATAAAATGACAGCAATGAGGACAATCAGAAGTAGATTATATGCATATATCTTGAGGTAGACCTTTCAAGATATCCTGACAGAGGATAAATTTGTCATAAACTGATGTGGGAAATTCTGTGAAAGCAGCAGGCTTGGGAAGGAAACCCAGATGATTAGTTCTGGTCATGTTAAATATGAAATAGTGTTATTTGATATTCATGTGGAAATATCAGATAGGTAGACAGATATATAATGTAGAATTCAGTTCAGGAGTCAGGGCTGTGTTGTAAAATTTGGGAACTATAAAAATCAAGACTTTTATTTCCAAAGTGGTTTAGTATGTCTGAGATGCTGTGACAAATAGTACACAACAGATTGGCTTAGACAACAGGAATTTACTGGGTTACAATTTTGAGACTAGAAGAAGTTCAAAATCAAGACATCAGAAAGGCTTTTTTTTTTTCTCCCAAAGACTGCAGCTTTCCTGTGTTGGTTGCTGGAAATCCCTGGGGTTTCTTGGGTTTTATCTCTGTTTCCAATCATTTGGAGATTTTCTTTCCTTTTCCACTTTTGTAACTTCTGGGTCCTTTGCCTAAAGTCTCCAATAATCTGGATTAAAACCCATCCTCCTTCAGTCAGTCACACTTTAACTAAAAAGAACATCTTCAAGAAGTCCTATGCAATGGGTTCACATCCACAAGGATTTGGATTAAGATTAAGAACACGTATTCGTTGCAGTACATAATTCAATGTACTACACAAAACAAGTACATCTTGAAAGAAAGGTTTAGGTATCAAGGTCAAAAGCTTGTAAAACACTTTTTATATAGATTAGATATGGTACAGAATATGGTATATGTAGTTTGTAATCAATTTAAAAAATACATGAATGTCTTTCCTTGCTAGGTCACCTGGGCAAAAGGATAGCAAAAGAGAGCTTAAACCTGAGTAATGTTCCTGAGAGAAGTTTCAGCCCTCCCCTTCCAAAGTAAATATCATAATAAGAAATACAGCACTCTCCTGAAAGATATGGCAAGTCCAAGATAAAGAAAAGTATCAGGAATTATGAAGGATGCTAACACATAAATTCCTTACACCAAAGTAGGAAAACTGCAGAAATTTGAAAAATAGAGTTATGGCATATATAGTCATAGGGAAGAGTCTGGGGTGATAACAGGAATATAATTATCAAAACTTGTGAAATGCAGATAAAGCAGTGCTTGAGGGGGAAATAAAATTGAATGCATTTATTAGAAAAGAAAGCAAGCTGAAAGCCAAAAATCAAGGATTCCATCTCAGGAAGGTAGAAAAGGAATAACAAATTAGGCCAAAGAGGATAGAAAAAGAGAAATAACACAGAACAGATATTAAGGAAAAAGAATATAAAAGTTGATGACTTATGAGAAATCAATCAAGCAAAAGTTTAGTATTGTAAAAGATTGATAAAAATGACATGCACTGGAAAAACTTAAAAAGTAGGAGAAATACAGATTACTATTAAAAGAAATGCAAAAGCAGACATCACTACAGTTCCTACAGACATTAAAATGGTAATGAAAATATTATGAAAACTTTACTTGCATAAATTTCAAAATAGTGTTAGATTAGAATTTGTCAGACAAAATCAAATCATACCCAAGAAGAAATAAATAAGAATAATACTTCTATATTTCTTTTTAAAAATCCTGACTGTGAATGACTTCTCTAGTGAATTTTTCCAAATATTTATAGAAGACATAAAGAACAAACACACCAAGTATTTCAGAGAATATTAAAATACCACTGTTTTCCAAGTATTTTATACAAGTCAACATTGCTTTGGCCCCACACACATCCCAGGAATTTTACAAATAAACCAAATGAAAGACAAATACTATCATGAACATAGGAAAAAATCTAAAAGCAACATTAACCAATCTATTCAAATAATATTAAAAACTGCATCATGCTTAACATGGTTTTAGTCCAGAACCTCAAGGTCAGTTTAAAATTCAACATTCAAACAGTGTGAAACTCACATAAACAGAATCAAATAGAAGAAAATAATATAATCATCTTCACATGTAAAGTAAAAGATCCAATGAAATTTAAGCCACATTCATGATATAACCTATTAGTAAGCTAGAGAAAAGGAAGCGCCCTTTTTGATATAGATTATTCCTGGTGAAAAATACTATCATTACCTCTATTCAAGGATCTAGCCAGTGGAATAAAGTGTTTAAAAAAGATATAAAAGATATAATGATTGGAAATGAAGAAGCAGTTATGTCATTTTTCTCAGAAAACATGATCATGTACCTAAAAACTCAAAAAGAATCTTTAGATAACTATTAGGATTAATAATTAAATTTAGCAAAATCATTGGATCAAAGGAAAATATACGATACTAAATATTTCTGTATATTATCAGGTACAGAATTTTAAAAATTTATATAATTTATAATTGTGTCAGAAAACATAAGCAGATTTAGGAATAATAAAAGATGTGTAAGACATTTTACCAAATATTACAAAATGAGACAAAGTCTTAAAAAAACAAAAAAAAATACATGGAGAGATAAATCAAACTTATTACCTTTTAATTCATAAAGACTGGTGAGGTAGGTCCACACACCAATGTTTGCCTTAGTGCTGGTAAATACACAATAGTCCTGGTATATAGATAGATAGAAAGATAGATAGATAGATAGATAGATAGATAGATAGATAGATAGATAGATCTATCTATCTATCTATATATCCTTATCTAATTTTTCTTGTACCTATTTTCCCCTTGAAAGACATGGCACAGTTACCAAGACCAGACAACTTTCACTAGAGATTTATAGATATTCTTTAATAGTAGTTATATTGAGGTTACTCATTTTCTACTCCAAATTACCTTTAGAACAAGGGTCAGCAAACTAAGGCCAAAAGGCCATATTCAGTGTTCAGTTTGTTTCTGTGTAAATAAAACTTTATTGGAACACAGTCACAACCATTTGTTTAGGTATTGTCGCTAGCTACAACACCAGACTTGAGTAGTTGCAACAAAAAACGTATGAGTCTGTGACCGAGCAATACTGCTACTAGACATATTCAGAAGAACTGAGAGCAGTGACACTAACAGACATCTGCACACCGATGTTCCTAGAGACATTATTCACAATTTCTAAAAGATGGAAACAACCCAGGTGTCCATCAACTGATGAATATATAAACTAACTGTGGTATATACAGATGATGGACTATGACTCAGATGTAAGAAGAAATGAAGTTGTGAAGCATATGACAACATGGATGAATGTGGAGGACATTATGTTGTGTGAAGCAAGCCAGGCACAAAAGGACAAATATTGTATAACTTCACTATTATGAACTAAATATAATGAGCAAGCTCATGGAGTTAATAGCTAGAATATAAGTCACCAAAGAAAAGAATGTGGTTAGAAAATGGAAAGCTGAGGTTTAATCTGTGCAGAATTAGTATAAAGTTGTTTGGAAATGTTTGGAAATGAAAAAAAATGGTGAAAGCACCTCATATAATTTGTAATTAGTAGCACTAACATATGGGTATGATTGTAGTTTTTTTTTTTTTT